>MVGC01000142.1:0-51343 GCA_003589665.1 Aspergillus sclerotialis | reverse complement strand
CCCCTCCAACCCTGCCCCACCATCAGCCCTCCATCTCGACTCCAACATCCCAATCCCAGAGCCATCAAAACCAGGTGATCTCCTCATCCGCATCAAGGCAACGTCCATAATCAGAGACGCTCTTACCTGGCCTGAAACGTACCACTCTGAATACGCCATTCCCGGAAATGACTTTGCAGGGACTGTGGAGAAGATCTTTCCCGGTGATAAAGGGAGTAAATTTAAGGTCGGAGGCGAGGTGTTTGGGATGACGCATGCCGATCGTCCGCGTACCTGGGCTGAGTATGCGGTTGTGAATGAGGACGAAATTGCTCATAAGCCGGGGAATTTGACCTGGGAGGAAGCGGCTGCGATCCCGCTTAGTGCATTGACCGCGTTTGAGGCCTTGTATGTGTATGCCGGAGTTTCTGTGCCTGATAGCGTTGAGTACGACGGTGCGAAATACGAGCGACAAACCGAGTCACCTAGCAAGAAACCCCGTATCTTAATAACTGGCGCTAGCGGAGGCGTTGGGATATACCTTGTCCAACTCGCACGCTTCTCCGACCTCGAAGTAATTGCAGCATCAAGCTCAAACTCTCGGAATGAGAAATTCCTCAAAGATCTAGGCGCTGACCAGACAGTTGAATATGCATCTTTCAAAGAGCTCCCTGGAGACTTCGATGTTATCATCGATACTGTCGGAGGTGACACTCTTGTTAAATGCTGGTCTCTTGTTGCAAACACCGGAACGCTCATTACCGTTGACTCGATGAGCTTCAACTTTGTTGAGGAGCATACGAAGCTTGGTTTGAGTGCTGGAAAGGAGGGGGTTAAAGCGCAATTCTTCGTCGTTTCTGGTGGCCGTAAAGCGCTACATGCTCTTGCTGAACTGGTTGAACAGAAGCGGTTGAAGCCCTTTGTGGTTGACACTTTCCCGCTAGCACAGGCTGGTTTGGCTTATGAACAGGCTAGTGCTAAGTCGGCTGGTTATGGTAAGGTTATTCTTACGGTTTAAAGTGCTTGAATATGTATTGGCTTCGGCCTGCCCTAACTAGCATGCATCTTACTTTTCTTTAACAAGCAAGGGGAGTGGCTCACAAATGGGACTAGAAGCTAGTCATGGTGCTTATGGTGATACTTTGTCAAATTGCAAAATAGCAAGTAATGAATGGGAATCTCTCCAGAACTTTGATTCACGACCACTAGCTTGACAAGATGGCGTCCATATCAATAGAATCAGATATGTAAGCCGAATAACATAGACAGCCCAATAATCACACCCAGCATTCTAACAGGCCTAAGCATTATACATAGCCGGACCTGGCATAGCATACTGGTCAATAGGCGAGTAAATATTCACCAAAATACCAGGATCAGTATTCTTGTACAGCTGCTCGCCAGCAGTCCCAGTAGGCTTAGCATTCCCACCACCAGTCACCTTCACATTCAGACACTGGGGATAATTCTGCGCCCCATTTTTGTTCCCCGCCGAATGAAGCGCGATAATCTCATTCCGAAGAACGTAGTTACCATCTGCAATATCCTTCGGAATAGTAACCGTCCAAGTATTATTGTCGCTAATCATATTATCAGAAGCCCAAGTACCGGGAGGGTTACTACCATCGACGAGGCCCTTCGCATCGATCTTGAAGAATTTCAGGGTACTCTTGTCGACATTCGCACAGTCACCGTTGCAGGAGGCAAGGTAGGTGATCAATGGGCCGTGGTGGCTCTCTGGCCAGGTTGTCCACTGCAGCTCCACGTCTGATCCCGCTGCTACCTCGGCCGTGAGTTTACCGGGTTTGGCATCCCGGTGGCAGATTATGTCGGGCGTTTGGTAGCCCGAGCCGTCGACGAAACCGAGGTCTGTTGCTGTTGTCGACCACCCAATTGTGTCAGGCGGATTGTCCATGTAAGAGTATTTGTCCACGAGGTAGCCGCCGTACCTTGTTTTGTTAGTATAGTTGTTCTAGCATTGGGATGATAGGCTGAACGTACTGCTTTCCGTTGGCGGTTATACCGGAAATGTAGCCGTGGCCGGCGACGAGGGTAGCTGTGGCCAGCACAGAGACGATCTTGGAGAGAGGCATGCTAAACGAGCCGTGGATGAATAGTTAGAGACGAGTCTGAGGTGTAAGGGGTCGATCAACGACGCAGGCACAGCCTAGAAGAAGAATATGAACTTGGTAGAGAATGAGAATGATGGAGGCATGGTTGAGAGGTATAGAAGGGGCCTTTTATAATCATCTCGCTGCCCTTCTGGCATGATCATTTTCCATTTCTTCCAGGTCTCGAAATCTTGGCTTGCTTCTGATAGTAAATGAGCTTGGGCAAATTATCCGGATGGAGCGAGTGGCATCTCCAAGAGTTAAAGCCCCTGTTTCACCATGTGTCGCGGAAGTACTGATATCGGAATAATGGCGATGGGCGTCTTCTTGTTTCCACCAATGATGGTTATTCAATATACTCCCATGGCACTTTATATGAAAACGTAGTGGACCTTCTCTGGGCGCTAAATAGCACATGTGGATCAGGCTCTATCGCGGCGCTATAGAGATACACCAAGATGCAGGATAACGGACCTTCATTTCTTCAGAAGTACATTCTGACTAGTAGAGTGGAGGTGGCGCATTCTTCAGCGGGTAGAAGTGCAGCCATTCTTCAGAATCCATCACATGGCATGCGAATTCACAGTTACATCGCTCCTCATTAGTTAGTCCGCGGCCAATAGTTATATCTGTTTCCTGGGCGAAGAGGAGACGTCTGCATCTGCAGCAGAAGGTGTATAACCAGAATCCGGGTAATCGGACTTGCGGACCGACAGGAAGATCAGACCCAGTTCCTGGGATATGTCCGTCCCTGAATAGGAATTGGCCCGAACAGCCTAAATCGCGGGCTTAATTCGGGGAAACAACTAGTAGGATATAAAACCCGATATGAAGGTATGGGAGACTGCCGTGACATGAATAGAAATGATTAGCGCTTTTCTAAAACGACTAGGAATGTGATTGGAGGATGCTTATCTTCAATCGAGACACAAGATGTTTACCTACTCATGATTAGTTGTATGACAGCTATTGATCTGACAACGGTCGTTTCAGATTGAGGCAAGGAAAAGGAAAATAAGCAAAATAGCAGTTGAAAATGTAAAACGACATAGGGATCGTGATCAAAACCACAAAGTCACTCTAATAGCATGTCAAACTGCCAGAAACTTCTTTCCTTGGGTAAAATTTGATAAATATCTCTTGGAGTGTGGCTTGCCCTAGTCCTACTCCCCGTACGGGGGAGCACTCCCTCTAGCAAAAGGGATTCGATAAGTGAGAAGCTTGGGGAGAGCCTTCTTGGAGACTGTACCAACAATAACCTTTCCTTGTTCAAAAGACAGGCAATCCAAAAGTGTTCCCAGGATAACGGCATCTTGAACAAGGTCGATTTGATTTTCCAAATTGTTACGAATTTCTGCTGGCATCCCATCAAATAACTCCTTCCAGAAAGCTCGTTCTGCATCTTCAAATTTATCAGGTATCCAAAATTGTCCGCCTGTATACTCGCCAGCATAGGTATGGATGCGACCAAAGTTTACTCCAAATGGGAGAGGAGTAGAAAGTTCCCAATCAATTAAGCCAGTGATATTGCATTCCTCGTCGATTAGAACGTTGACTTCGTTCAGGTCATAATGAGCAATCCACAGTGGGAGCCTTTTTAGCCTCTCTAAGTTATTATAAAAATCTTGAAGGCGATGCCGGTATGGATTGATATCCTCTAGTGGAGATGCTAAGAGGGCCCCAAGGTGGGATCGGATACGGTTATCCACGGCCTCATCACTACCCCTGTTGTCGAGACAACCTTTAGATAGGATATGACCAAGAGATTTATTGATAGCAATTCGACCCTTTGCGTCCTTTCCAGCAATTCCGTGAACCCACAGCTTGCCATAGAGACGAGTAAAGGAATACGCCCAAACTCCCTCGCTAGAAAGGTCCTCGTCTTCCAAAGCTATAGCATCAGGTACGACAGGGCCCAAAGCTTTCTTTGCAATCTTAAACGAGTTTAGGTCGAGTGGCTCAGTCCGAAACTGTTGTACTACCTCACGGCCATCTGCTAATACCAGAAGAAATGTTCGGCTAAACATTCCTTGCATAGGAGGCCTGTCGACGTGCTTGACAGCGCTACCCAGATGTTTGAGGGCCAGCTTTTTCGCCCATTTAACTTGCTTTGTAGCTGTATCGAGCAACTTAGGAAGGTCTTTATCAGAATTGATTGGTGGCATTGTTTAATACGGTGGGTGGTATTAAGCCGGACAGGCGAGTCAAGTCGATACTCGTTATATGGAGATAGATTGAAAGCTTCCATTGAGATGGAGAAGACGTGCACATAACAGGGCGGTGAAGGAAGGTGTATCATAGGCCCATTTTGGTCTAGCAAGTCAGCATGGCATGGCGTTTCGAGAGGTCTTTCTATAGGTCCAATTCTGCGTCACAAGTCAAGCAATCACAAAAAGGTGTTTGAGGAGCGGATTCATGCGAAACTAAAGGAAGAGAGAAAGAGGCAATCGGCAAAGCGACGGTTCACTCGATAACACTCTAGCAGTATTCGAAATTCCCACACCTGCTTCGTTGAGCGGTCATTCTTTACCTCACTCTGTGTTTCAAATGATGAAGTAGAAGAAGATTTTTGATGTAGATGAGAACCGTGCATTTCTTGTGACTCTAGTTGGCGAAGATACCTACGACATGATTTGCGTTATTACTGGTAAATAAGAGGGACCTGGAAATAATTTACGAACCTCTCAGAAACCACGATTCTATTCACCGATTCTGTAAATCCGCATACCATTGCCCATCGCTGGCAGTTGACACAAGGCTCATCGCCCGAGCATTTGGTCTTACTTTGTCGGCAAGCAACACATCTGGATACCACTTAGATCTGATCCAAATTCACTTAGTGCAAGGATTCTCTTACGTCTTTGCGGCTCGTCGTGTTTTTCGGGGTTGTGATTGTATACTATTTCGCTTGAAACACTGGAATGGTCAACGGAATTGTATGAACGGTGGCAAGAAACCACTTGATGTATGCTGCGATTCTCCAAGACCGCACATTTTAGGGCTACATTGTTGTTTGGTTCTCCGCATCCTCCACAAATTCAAATTCTCGAAGGCAACAAGGCAGGCTGGATAAGGTAGGGTGGACGGTCGCTCTTCTCGTCTTACTGGGGGATTCCAACCGCGCTGGGCTCTTGGATTCTGAGGTCCTGGAACTATAATGTAACCCGGCAAAGGTATTTCCACGATGTTTTCTAACCATCCCCACCGAAGGAATCTCGCTGGCTGTGACTTCTTTTCTCCGCGCTTCATTGGCATGCTCCTAGTCTGACATTGGGGGAGTCGCTCATTTCTCAATCCCGACGAAACCGACCGAGATCCCGAGTATCCCAATCGGGTGCATCAACCCAGAAATGGAAAAATCAACACAACCAAGCAAGTAGAGGTTGTCTTTCTAGTAAAGATTACAAGGGTCAGGGTTTCTTCGGAAGCGTCATCCGTGGGCAAAGTCGCACCCGAAAGACTGGTCTGACCTGTTATTTCCAGAGTTGATGTATATAATAATTGGATGCCATAGGTACATTAGCCGTTACTTATGTTATTCCTTTGCTATCATCTGAGGTCCTTTTATTTTAACATAACAGCCTTGCCCGTCTTGCAGAAACTATGGCTCCCAGCGCAATGACAACACCGACGGCAGCACCTACAGTGGTTGGTCCTAGCACCAGAAGGGCAACCCGTCCCACAAATAAGTTGCCTCAATATCTAATTGACGACGCAGCAGTCACGAAGAAGGAACACTTTGATGCGAAGAAGCATGTGAACTATCAGCCCCCCAGCAAGATTTACACCATGGAAGAGATTGGGCTTGGAGGCCAAGGCATTTCTCCTAACGCCGTCACAACCCCGTTCCAGCTTTTTACAGAAGAGGCTATGAAGCAGATGAGGGCTGAGATATTTAGCAAGCCCGTTTTAGAGGATTGCCAGTATACATCAGACTTTGTGAAAAACACAATCCGAGGAATGGGTCCTGCGTAAGGCCGTCTAGACACTCATAGCTATTTTTGGCTAACCTATTTATTAGACGAGCTCCATTTACGTGTGACGCCTGGAATTCCCCGGAAGTTCTTTCTAAGATCTCGGAAGTGGCTGGCATTGATCTTATTCCTGTCATGGACTATGAGATTGCTGCTGTCAATATCTCGGTCAACAATCAGACGACATCGATCGCGAGCGCTGAAAACTCGACCGATGATAACCTACCTGCTTTTGCATGGCACCATGATAGTTACCCATTTGTCTGCGTTACTATGGTTTCGGACTGTACCGGTATGACTGGCGGAGAAACTGCGCTGAAGACAGCATGGGGAGACACCATGAAATTACGCGGGCCTACTATGGTATGTTTGTTTTCTCTATATGAAATAAGATCTATGCACGGCTATTACTAACACTTTCATAGGGAACTGCTGTGGTGATGCAAGGGAGGTATATTGAACACCAAGCTCTAAAGGCATTTGGCGGTCGTGAACGCATCAGTATGGTTACATCCTTCCGACCTAAGTCACCGCACATTAGAGATGAAATTGTTCTTACTGGTGTTCGCCCTATCAGCAACTTGTCGGAGCTTTATAGCCAGTATATTGAGTATAGGCTCGAGGTTCTTGAAGAGCGATTACGAGCCCGACTAAAGGAGGAGCGACGGCGAGAACGATTAAAGCGTCTCTTTGATATTGCTCATATGAAGGCGTTCTTGGGCGAGCAGAGAAACTATTGGAGTCTATGATTCAAGAACTTATCGAATAACTGGTAGTTTAGCACGCCATATTATTTATCATTATTGTGTTTTACATGCGACCTGTCAAATTCTGTTCGACTGCATAACCATTAGTGTGCTACTTTCTATAATAATGAGACTAAGAATAAACCGTAGAATAATCCTAAAACTAGTTATTATTATTAATAATTAGTATTTATTAAGATAAATTCTAGAGAAGTGTGACAGAGCGACACTTTTCTATCGTGTAAACCAAAATCGAGCGTTCTTTCTTATTGTTGGAGTACAAGGACAGACTACTGCTCCGCTAAGGCTTTTTGTCTGGTAGCATAGGTGACATGCTTAGACTGACTCCCTAAAATGAAGTTACATCATCCAAACAAGCAAATCCTTTACATTTCCCACGCTTCCAGACACCAAATATGCATCACTCGGATGAAGGTTTCGAATCATCCATAGCCCTAATACACTTAAGCAACGCTAAATGTATTGCTAACCAAGCGAACCAGGACAGGAAGCCGTGTGTATCCTTGCACATAAGCCTTTACAGGATATGCGCCCCTATCGTAAACCTGTTCGGGACTAGATTTCAGTGGAGTATTCGACCCGATGTTGCCGAAACCCTTTACTCCAGAATCAAAATTAGGTTTTCTACCCCGATGCACGCCAAGCCGGCTGTCATGTCGATTTCCGGTTTTTTTGCCCTAATGTTCAATGTCTCATAGGTCTTTCCCTCCTAGGTCGAGCCACTCATCACGAAGTAGAAATAGCGAGCAGTATTTATTTCTCAATTTGGTATCCAAATCCCGTGTGTAAAGTCCGCTGGTTGGTATTCATAATTGCTTCTATAGATCCAGCCCATTTACTGTATAAAACAGAAGCGAAAGCACGGACTCACCTAGCCGTTTCCATTCCACAACATCATTCACATCTCATTTCCATCAGTCTCCAATTTTCATAACAATGCAAGCCACAAACCGCCTCCAGAAGTCCCTAAAATTAGGAGGCCCATCCTTCGGAGCCTGGCAGATGCTACCCGGCACAAACTTCACTAGAGTAATCTGCCGCTCTGCATCAAACCTCGACTGGTTACTTGTTGATCTGGAACATGGCAACATATCCGACGATGGTATGCACGAGATAGTAGCCGCTGCTGCCGCATGCGGGGTTTCTCCTGTTGTTCGTGTTGTTGAAGGCCAACGTTGGATGATTAAGCGCGCATTGGATTCCGGTGCACACGGTATTCTGGTTCCCATGCTGGAGACGGCCGAAGACGCGAAAAACGTGGTGCGATACTCTAAGTACCCTCCTGTTGGTAACAGAGGGTTTGAGTGTGCACTGGCTGTGGAGAAATTCGTTGGGCGGGATCCAAGCAGCGGCAAGGTCAGGCAATTAAGTAACAACGAATACTTGCAGCAAGCGAATGACTCGCTTGTCATTGCCGTACAAATTGAAACGAAGGCTGCCCTCGCAAATGTGAAGGAGATTGCTACTGTTCCGGGGATCGATGTTCTTTTTATTGGGCCGAACGATCTTGGAATTAATATTGGGCATCCCATTGCAGAGTCTGGCGAAATAAGCGAAGAGCTTCGAGACGCTATTCGGACAATCCATGAGGCTGCGCAAGCTGGCGGTAAAGCGACTGGTATCTACTGTAACACCGGTGAGCAAGCGAGGGAATATGCCAACAAGGGGTTTCACATGATGAGCGTAATGACAGATATTACGGGACTTCAAGACGTATTCAGACAGGCATTTGAAGCTGCTAGTTAGTGTATTTGGGGATTCTTGAGTTAAGTAAGAGTAGACTAATTAGGTAGATAGTGCAATATGCCCGAGATCACGACAACCGGCAAACCCTAAAACTTGGGTTCAGTTCTCGTTGATTTTCCCCATAGAGAACAGCCCGGAATAAGTCATTTAATTCTACTGCTAATTGCTAGATAAATTTTTCCGTAAAGGCTACTAGGAAGAAAAGTAAAATAAAATATTTGAATACTATAAAAAGGTCTTGGCGTGATATTGTTCAAGCCATTGCCCATATCAGAAGAATGTAATTAAACTGGACCCTGGTAAGGTAGTTACATTTGGATCTGGGGTATCGGGTCAGGTCTGTGTGGTATACTCTTTGCAGTCGGAATACTGCAGCCGTCAGTGCTTTTCAGTATCTAGACGCGGTGTTTTCTGCCTGACATTATCATGATATTACTAGGTACCTACCTCCTTTTCAGCACCTGGGTAGTCTATAAAGATGTACTGGAATATCACCAGGTTTTCTAATTACCATTTCAAATTCTGATAAACAAAAAGAGGAAAACTCTATTGGTATCTATCGCATAAACCCAAGGCAAAAACCCCATAATCATAGTATCACCAACCTTCACTGTTCATCCCCAATGTAAACAGCCTCAGCATACTCTCGAGCCTCACAGTCATCTCTCCCAGGTACCTTGCGTCTCAACTCAAATTCCCCGAAATAGTTGGGCTCATCCGAAACTCTCCGAAAACCCAGAGTCTCAAACAGTGCCAAACTCCCTGTATTACTCTTCCCAATCTTAACACTTAGCGCCGTAAACCTCCACTGATCTCTTTCCTGTACCCCAAAACCAGGGATGGCCTGACTAGCAAGAGGGTCATTTTGAATATATTCATCAAGAATATCCCGTTCATGAGTAGAAATATATCGCAAAAACGAAAGAAGACTCGCTCGTCCGAACCCGTTACGCTGATGCTTCTTTTCAGCAATCATCAGTTCAATTTCTCCAATTATTTCCACCGAAGAAGATGGAGAGTCAGAGTCAGAGTCAGAGTCTTCAATGCGGAGGAATAAATTCACATCTCCGAGCATTCGATCCGGATTATCGTCTTCATCACTTATTCGCTCTGTTCTTGGCTCCAAAAGAGGACAGCAGATGATGAAGGTCAATTTATCAGCGTCTTGACGCCAGCTTTTTTGCATGCCATACTCTTCTTCTAGAGTTAGGGGCTCGGAAGCGGTTGCTTTTTGAATTTCCTAGCCATTGTTAGACTGCTTTGCAAATCCCACGCGAAGGTGGGATATGGGGATTGGAGAAGTACTTCATCTTTCATCCACTCGTGATATCTAGGGACATGTTTCTTCGAATACGGAACTAAGAGAACGGAAGAAGTTGATATCGCTGGAATATATCTGACAGATTAGTGGTGTTTCTCATGAAATTATGTAGCAAGAGGCACACCGGTTTGGGCATTTATTAACATTGTATTGTAATTTTTATAGTCGTAACTCGTAGCTCGTAATACTAGTGTAGTGTTGGAATTGACTTGGTCTGCAAAAATCTCATTTGTGCATTTTTGATAGTCACATGACCATTTATACAATTGGAAAATTCCCGACTACAGATGAACCTTTGGCGGTGCGGTGGGAAGTAGTTGTACCTACAATGTGGTTATCTAACAAATTAGTTATTGACTGTATCACACAGAGTTTGTAGCCTAATGCAAGTATATAGAACCCCGTAGTCGATGTTCTCACGTTTTTAGTCCACCAAGCGTAGGCTGCTAGATCCATGGCGGCTCTGGAAAACGGAGATGGGAAGTGTACCTTACCACCTGCAATGAGGCGGCAGGTTCACATTCATTGGTTGTTGATCTTGCGCTCTCTCACATCCCTGCTCATCTCAGTGACGAGATGGGGTGGAGGATCACCATGTCAACCATTGATTGGGTTGGTGGTGATTAGCTCTGTTCTTCAGCGCTTTATACATTGGAAGGTTGAGGCGTGGTGGACGATGGGAAGAAGATGAGGGAAGATGATATAGTGTATAGGTCTATATACAGGTTTCATCAGCTGACATGAAAATGGTACGTAGAAGTACATGATATAGTACAGTGCAGAAATGGTAAGGTCACAGGATATATCGATGTATCGACATCATGTGGTATCAATACCAAATATTAGATGCAAATATGTAAGGGAAGGCTGCTTAGTCCTGAGGATTCATAGAAAGCTTCCGCACATCCCAATCGTTGAAGCCAGTTGAATCCTTCTTCTCACCCAAGAGGCAAACAGATTTCCGCTCGCCACCTACCAAGAATCGCTGCGCAACCTCATTAACATCCTTGGCAGTAACATCAAGGACCTGTTCTCTCCAACGCTGATCCATCTCGTCAGTAACGCCGCTCATAAAGTACCGAGCTCCCTCTTCATCAACGCTCATTGGCGCATCGAGACCCTGGAAAATGCCTAGTTTAGCTTCATCTAGTTCGCGGTCTGACCAAGCGCGATCCCTAGCCCATGTACCACTGTTCTCGAATACCTTCAGAGTGTTGACAGGGTTAGGGTCACGGTAGCTGGAGAAGGCGAAGATGCCCCTGATGGGACCGTTGCTAGCTCCAGCGCCATATGCGCCGCCCTTTTCGCGGATCTCGGGGTGGAGGTAATTATGGGTTAGGAGTTGGGAGAGGACACTGAGCGGTGCACTTGACGGATCGACGAAAGGAACGGTCTGCATCGCTAGACCAGAGTAGTATACTTTGTAGGGTAGATCGTAGAAAGTTCTGGCAATTGAGTTTCCGGAAGAGAATGAAGAGGAAGCTGTTGGGGCCCCGGTCTTAGGCAGTCCTGCAAGCCACTTCTGCAGAACGGACTCATTCTGCCCAGCGCTCTGTGGATCGCAGACCATGCGGATGCGGAGGCTTGGTAGTTTTGAGATGGCAAATGCCTGGATCTGGCGGAGTTTCTCGATTAGCTCTGCAAGACGCTCAGGCGATGACTCGGCATCGCGCAAGAGATTAGCCGTGGCTTGCAACTGTGCCAGACCAGATTGCTGCTCCTGAACCCAAAAAGCTTTAGAGAGACCTGCAGCGGCGGCATTGAGTGCAAACCGGTGTCCTGTAGCGGCAACAGAATCAAGCGCACCATTAGTTGTTAGTCGCAACAACTCCTGGATCATAGCCGGCGCATGAGGGCTGGAGAAATCAGTCTCCGTAACAAGGGTAGAGATAATTTCCAGCATGTCTGGGATGTTCTTATCCAACGCAAATCCAGAGAACTGGAGACCTTCGCGGAATTTGCCTAATTCAGTTGGCGAAGTTGTAAGGATCGACGAAGTCGTGACTCCGCCAGTCTTCAGCTTGATCAGGTCCTCCCATTGCTCCATGGACTTGCTTGCAGTCCCAAGACGCATGATACAGTCATTAAAGAGGGGCATCAACAACCGAAGGTCATCTGGCAAGTCATCAAAGGCATTCAAAGCTTGGAAGTACGTGAGTCCGTTGGTAGGCGTCTCCCGCCAAACAACATCAGTGCCGTCTACTTGAGATTCTCGCACAGGCTTACGCTCTTTCTGCCTGGAGATGTCTTTGGTGCGCAGCGAGGGCAAACAGCTCAGATCAGCATTTTGCGCCGCTTCCTGAGTCTCAAGCAGCTGCAACTCTTGCTCTCCTAGTTTCGTGACGGCCTTTTCGACAGATCCGTGTTCCTCAATAAGTTGGGCGAGCTTCTGGTCCTTTCGCACTTTCTCTTGCTCATCCAATTCCATATGGAAATTAGGCGAGCCAACCATCGTAAAGGTCATGCAATTGTCGTTGACAAGATATTTCTGCAACAATGACTCGAGATAGCCACCTTTTGCATATCTTCGCTTGAATTCATCGACGATTTCATTCCAGGAAAGCTCCTTCATAGGATCAGTGCCATTGAACCATGAGGAAAGAGTCTTCTCCATGACACCAAGCCCGAAAGTCGCTGTCCTATGTCTCAAGGCAAGTTCCAGCTGGTGAAGGAATCCTTGCACTTTCTCATCACTGAAACCAGTGTCCAGAGCCTCCTGAAAAACTTTCTGAATAGCCTCTTTAATGGCCGGCGCATCAGACTCGCTAACACCAGTAGCTCCGACAGAGAATATTGGTATTTTACCCGCGGTGTCAATACCCGTGTTAGGGGTGAAGGAAGATCCCAACCCACTTTCGATCAACGCCCGATACATGGGCGAGCCGAAACCATCGAGAAGAAGGGAAGAAAGAATACCAACAGAGAATGCCTCCACGACATCGGTTGTATCTCCCATATACCACGACGTTGAGGTCTTGTACTGCTTATCCTCACTGACGAATGTGTCGATAGGACCTGGAACAGACACATTCACGGGACCACGACTAAGATCAATGGGCAGTTTGACAGATGTGTCAGCCTCCCCTTTCACAAATCCGTCCAAAACACCACCGATCTGTTTCAAATGGTCACCAAGAGGCATATCCCCATATGTCAATATCTTCGCGTTACTGGGGTGGTAGTTCCGCTTCGAGAAGTCAACAAGTTGTTTGTGAGTAAGGTCCGTGATGTATTGCGGGTCTCCTCCGGAGTTGTTGATCGCAGGGAAAATGCTTTCCTTATACTTGATATAATAGAGGTAGTTTGCGTCGGAAATCTGCCCCTTCATTTCATTATACACGACACCCTTGAACAGGACATCCTCCGGCTGTAACTTCCCTTGCTCGCCCTGCTTCTGAATGGCTCGAGGATCCTCCGGGCCCAGTCGCCATCCCTCTTGTCTGAAATCTTCTTCTTTAAGCAAAGGGTGGAAAGTAGCGTCCAAATACACGGAGAGAAGATTCTGGAAATCCTGGTGATTTGTTGTGGCGAAAGGGTAGGTTGTCTGATCGGAGGCAGTAAAGGCATTCATGAAATTCGAAAGGGATCGAGGGAGCATCTTGAAGAAAGGATCACGGATTGGGTATCTGTATTGAGAGAAGAAATCAGAAAAAGCTCGGCTGTTGTGAGAAAGACCTGTACTCACTTTTCACTACCACATAGGGTGGTATGCTCCAAAATATGAGGCACGCCAGTAGCATCAGGAGGATTCGTCTTAAAACCTATCCCAAAGACATTATTCTTGTCTTCCTTTGCCACATGCAAATAATCCGCATCTGTCTTGTCATGCTTTAACCGAACAGCTGTGAGATGTAGCTCTGGAATGTGCTTTTTCTCTTGAACAGTAAATCCATGAAGCCCTTCGCCCACGCTAGGGAAACTGTCGAGGCTAGTTACTGTTGATGCCGCTCTCCACGACGTATTCGATCGCGGAACAGTGAATGTCGGCTTGAATAAACGGCCATAGGATTGCCTTAAGAAAGGCGTCCTACTCTTGCCTACTCCTAACGACGAGCGCAACATGGCGTCGCGTAATCAATATATCGGCTTCTCGGGTATATAAGGTGTGTTTGCACCTCACGAGGACATTGGGGGAATCAATTGACTAGTTCGAGTATAATATTGGAGAAGCCCAAAGCAGTTCGGGAATCGAGTGTTGGAGCGCGAAAACAAAGCAGTAACAAGGGCAAAGCGGTCGCAAAGGTGAACCAAAGCCGAAACCCCTTATTAAGTGAAAAGAAGGCACTCGAGACAAGAACTTGAGAGTTGAAAGAAAGAAGTAGAAGCGGCCGAAGAGGAAGATCCATATGCCAAGAGAGCCTGCCAAAAAGGGAATAGTGCCAGATTCCCCCTCTTGCTCTCCCATTATGACTTCGTTCTGCTTTTAATCCTCGATCTGGTCTCTCCTCGACTCCCAGTCTCGTTCGTCAACTTATTTCCTATTCTCGCTGTGATATTGGATTTGGATTTACTCATCTTGGTTATCGAGGACCCGGATATCCACCGTCTTCCGAGTTCCCCGAAGTCTGGTAAAGAGCCTCGAACCGTTCGAGTTCTCTTTCTCCGTGAGGCTGTCGACCCGTCTGATTTACATACGCCTTTGTGGATCGAAATCAATTTGTCTTTTGGAAATTTTGGCATTGGAAGCGTTGTTTTTACGACTGCCTTTGGTGGTGACAGGTTAGCCCGGCACTACGTGTCCCCGACTTCCGGTCTTCGCATTTTTCGGTTTGGTGGATTGCCCGCGCGACCATCTGTGACAAAGAACCACATCACCGCATCATCTAGATTGACCCGGTTGATCACTAGGAGGTAGCCAAAATGTCTTCTGCAACAATGTCGAAGAAGAATAAGGGGAAGAAGGTCACGGATCCGAACGAAACGTCGAAGCTTTTGGCCGCCAAAATCTCGCAACTGGAGCAGGATGCCGCAGGGGAAAAGGATCAAGAAGCGGAAATTGGTGCGTCATTTCTCCCTATACTTCATTATAATGCTGTATTTTAGGACCGCCTACATTTTCGAGAGGGAAGGACTAACTGGCGTCTGCACGCAGAGCGGGAGGTTAAGAAGGCCACTCGGGACTTGAACCAACTACTTACCAATATCGAATCCCCAATGACTAGACTTGAGACTGTTCATAAGAAGTATACCGAACTTCTCGCGGATATGAAAAAACTAGACCGAGACTATTCCAAGAGCAAGAAGCGGGCCGATCAGTTACAGAAGGACCAGGACAAGGGAAAGTCAGAATTGAACAAGACTATCACCATGAAGGATAAACTGGAGAAGCTGTGTAGGGAGCTTACAAAAGAAAATAAGAAAGTGAAGGTGCGTTGGAAGATCACACGACACTACAACTTCGTGAAATAGTGGGCTCACGATCCGTATGAACAGGATGAGAACAAGAAACTGGACGATACCGAGAAGAAGGCTCGCCTGATCGTCAATGAACGCCTTGATTCCCTCTTGTATGATATTCAAGACGTCATGGCCGCGAAAGGAAATCCTCGCAGCGAGAAGGTGGACATCGACTTGGATGAAGCGTGAGTATTCATTCATCAAATGTCCCTGCTCATATGCTGATACAGTAACTATAGTTTACGTGCCAAGATAAAAACCATCGGCGAGAAGTTCGAGATGCGCGAATTGCATTATAAAGCCCTTTTGCGCAGCAAGGATGCGGAAATACAATGTCTCACCGCCAAGTACGAGGAACAGCGTCGAGCTGCCGAGAATGAAGCCACTCGTTGTCGTGCCTTGAGCTCACAGGTTTCTACCTTCTCGCACACCGAGGCTGAATTGCGTAGCCAGCTTAACATTTATGTGGAGAAGTTCAAACAGGTAGGATCGTCAGACACACTCATTATTCCAAGCTTCTGACAATCATGGTGCAGGTGGAGGATACGCTAAATAACAGCAACGAACTCTTTCTAACTTTCCGCAAAGAGATGGAGGAAATGTCAAAGAAGACGAAGCGCCTGGAAAAAGAGAACCTAACTCTTACTCGCAAGCACGACCAGACGAACCGGAACATTCTCGAAATGGCTGAAGAGCGCACGAGGAATCACGAGGAACTCGAAAAATGGCGAAGGAAGAGCCATCACCTTGAAGCACTCTGTCGACGCATGCAAGCTCAAGGCCGTGGCCAAGGTCTTACCGCCGAGTTAGACGGTGACGACGAAGGAACCGAGAGCGAGTATGACGAAGACTACGAGGACGAAGAAGATGAAGAGGGCCTCAGTGACGAGGAATACGAGTTCGACCATTCAGACCGTGATATGAACGGAAACCGAAGCGTCGAGCCGCAACAAACCGAGAAGCCTGTTTTCGGACCACCACCTCCACCTAATCTTTTGGAAGCGCGGGCAAATGGAAACAGGGCAATGTTGAACGGATGCCATTAGGTTTTCATCATTGGTGTTGGTGTATTGACTCGCGCGGATCGAGAATTCAATTTCTGTATCTGTTGGAAGTATCTGGTCGAATTATTTGCACTCTGCTTTTTACATTCGAAGTGAAAACGGAAGAAAATAAGAAATCAAGAATCGTTGGCGCCAGGGCTACATATTGGAGAGCTGCATACCTTGTACACAGATCTCATAGTTCCTTGGATGGCTGGCAGTTGATTGAAACCAGCCAGCTAGAGCGCAATATGCATTGTTCGCAAAGTGTGTGTTTGCAATCATGGTGTTCTGCTTCAGTTTGTTCTGTACTAGTATCTATGTCACATCATCATATCCTAAGTGTCTTTGTACTGATAAACATAACTAACAATCAAGAAATGCATCCATTATAGTATACCACCATCCACCACATACCCAATGCAATGTCAATTTTACAGTTTATTTCCAGTGACAATAAACCCACTACCCTGCCTAAGCATTTCAACGGCTTCCTTCACCATGTCTCTTACGATAACGCCTGCCGGCTTAATCTCCTTAACAATAGCCGAAACGTCACCCATAAGGAAAGGAATATCAATCTCCTTCTCATTCTCAAAATCATGCTCAATTGGCACAATACCTTTCTCCGTCAACCTCGCAATTTCCTCAGGCCGTTTCTCCCACTCCTTAATGTACTCATTCGGCAACATCCGCAATGGCCGTCCCGAAATAACCAGCGTCCTCTTCGTCTCTCCATACTGAGCCCCAACAACAGCCTCCTTATGTAACCGACTCGCGCCGCTCTCTTCAGACGCAACGAACCGAGTCCCAACCCACACACCCGACGCACCGAGCATCAACGACGCAGCTAGACTTCGTCCATCATTCACACCACCAGCGGCAACAACCAAAGCAGGTTGACCCGTAAGAGGAGACTTAAACCTCTTCGCAACATCGACAACAGCGGGAACAAGGACCGAAAACGGAACATCACCGGTATGACCACCACCTTCACCCCCCTGGGCACAAACAATATCTACACCCAGTTTAAGGGCCTTCTCAGCATGTTTCGGCGCGCAACCATGTTCATAACCAGAATACCGGCCTCATGAAGCCGTTTAATAACATGATCTGGCGGCACACCAACAGCCGAAACAAACAGTTTCGCACCCTTCGAAATAACAACGTCGATTAGTTTGTCCAGTTGGCCGTGCGTGTAGTCGTGGTTGGTTTTGCGCGCGTTCCCGCCTACTTGCGGGAGGGCGAGATCGACGCCGAAGGGGAGAGTGGGGTCCCGGAGTTTGGATTTCAGTTCATCCAACATTTCGGACAATTGGTCTGGGGAGTAGCCTAGTCCGCCGACTGTGCCGAGGCCGCCTGCGTTGGAAACGGCAGCTGCCAGCGGGGCGCTGGAGGCTTTTGCCATGCCGGCGAGGAGGATGGGGTGTTGGATTTTGAGGAGGGTGGTTAGGGGGGTTTGGAGAGACATTGTGAATGTGTTAATTGGATGTAAATTGTTGGCTGGTATTGGTTTGCGAATAGGTATTGTAGCTATGGTAAGTCGGTTAGTCGATGGAATGCGATGAGGACAAATGGTGTTAGATATGATACTCACGGAGAGAAATGCGATACAATGTATGTATATAATATCGCTAATTCAAAACTAGAGAATAAACAAAGAACAGGGTATCAGACAGTGCTCATAAAGACCAAAATAGCTTAAGGTATAGATATAAGTAAGTAATTGGGGAAGCGGGGAAAACAAGCAAGTCTACCGAGCCGAGGCATCGGATCAGCTGATCTTGCACATGGTTTTCTCGGGGTTAATTCATTCGATCTACACTATACTTCTTCAACCTCGCTCGGGTATCTCCTTAATTGGGAGTCGATCAGAATAGAACATAATACAGTCACAGAAAATGCACAAGAAAACTTTCAATGAACTCCGCGAGATCATCTAACTTGTCCCAAACTCTCTTGGAAGACTTTCCGATGTTGACATACCTGACTGTTATTCCCATCACTCAGGAGGACTAGCTTGATCTGTTTAAGCTTATAAGGCTATGTAAAAGGCCATTTCATTTGGACGCGACTAAGATTGCTTTGATGATTAACGTATCAGCCATCCGCAAGCTCCAATGACGCGATATGCCCTGCAACAATGTCGACGGCAGAAAGCATATCATCATGTCCGGTATCCACAACATGTCTCGTCCAATTCACTCGCCCCTTGTGAAGCTGAAGCTCGGCTTCCCAACCTAGATCAGCATCGGGTAGTCGAGTTCCCAGACCGTGGCTTGCCTGCACCTGCACAACCCCCAATTTTCTCTTATCATCGTCTCCCACCGCGACAGTAGTGGTTTCATTTGTCTCTTCGCTCTTGTCTCCACCTGCTTGCGGCTGCCTATAACTACTACCACAGAGCGCCTGCAAGTTCGCCTGCAACCCCCGTGCTGACTCGACGAGGTCTGCATCCGTGATCCAGGAGGGGAGACCGCGGGTGTTCTCATAGCATTTCCGTACCAGACGCGAAAGGGCTACCAGGTCCGTGTGCTCGTCCACTGCACTGCCTCTGAGTAACCGAGTCAAGCTCTGGATCTGAGTTTGAGCTGTCAACCTGGTCTTCGTCTCAAGCGGCTGCTCCCGGCGGGATAATGATCCTGCGTTGACGCTTCTGCTGCGGGTCCGCTCCGCGATGTAGTCGATGAAATGCTCGGCGTAATTCTCTGCTGCCAGGGTGCAGGGGTCGATTTCATGCACGGCAGCGTCGAGGGTTGGGGCATCCAGTAGAATGACCTGCAAATTGGCTTCTTCTTCCTTCCCTTTCTGAATGAGCATAGACTTGACTCGCTTGCCCGTCTCGTAGGCCAGCGTGCCTCCAAAGCTCCACCCAAGCAAATGCAGGGGGCGCTTAGAACTACATCTAGCTCTACTGCGTGCACTGATGAAATCCGCCAAGATGTCAGCATACCTCGCCGCGAGGTACTCGACAGTCAGGGGGAAAGAGGAGGAAACTCCTTTTTCGTCTTCTCCATTGGTGGCGAGCTCGCGACTACTGCTACCACTATCACTACTCCACGGTAAACCAATTATCCGGGCGGCTCCCTGTAGCCGCATCCCCAGGGCATCGACGAGTCCCGCCATGGGCATCAAACCGCCCCCAATGGGATGCATGACGATGATATCCGTAATAATTATACCCTGATTCTCCTGACCGTCCCGCTCCTCTGAAGATGCAACATTGGCAACAGAAGGGCGAAGCAGCACTAAGGGCGCAGGCAAGTCCTCGGCCTGGTCCTGCCAGCGGCACATATCCGCCAGGCGCGCAGCCAGCGCTACGGGTGTTGGGTGGGCTAGTAGAGCGGTGAATGGCACCGCAAGACCTCCACTTAGACGACTACGTAGCATCTGGACTGCACGGGCAGCGAGAATGGAGTGGCCCCCGCTGAAGAAGAAGTCGTCTTGCACGGAACAGCAACGGCCTAGGACTTCGGTAAAGATGGCCGCGATTTCGCGGGCAAGTGGCAGGATCTCTTCCGGGACTGCAGCAGCGTCTGGCTTCGCGTTGTGATTTTTAGGGCGGTCGTGTTCTTGATTTTGTTGCGGGGATGTGGCTCCGCTGAGCAGGTCGCAGGGCTGTGGTGCTGGGAGGAGCTTGTAATTGACCTTACCGGTCCCTGCGAGGGGGATGCTGTTGACAGAAATGATGTAGTGTGGTATCATCTGCCACCGCCGCATTAGCCACGTCGTGACAATGATGACGGAAGAATCAGAATATGGGGTAACTACTTACATAGTGAGGCACCTTGTGGAATAGATGCATAAAGAGCGACCTCCTGATTTGTTGTGAAATTACCTCTCGACGACATGACCACTGTTGAGTAGTGCTGGAGCTAGTATGGAACTCGGAGAGACGTCTGAAGACCCATTTCCTCGCAGCGCTTCGGAGCAACGATGACGGCCGAAAGATAACCAAGTCAAAAGCAATCGGGCTTTTTGGGGAAGGTACAATCATTCCCTCGTATCCCTCTGCTTGCAGTTGAGAAACAGCCGCCTCTGGATCCCAGCCTGATCGCGTTGTTCCAGAGTCGAGCATGGTGGAGACAGGATCATGGCCAGCAATGGCTGATGTAGGATCAAGGAAGCTGCTTAAGTGTTCGGATACCTGAAGTCGTTTGTTGGGAACGTCTTGGAAAACTCCAATGTCGGTATCAGTTGAAAGAAGCGAGTGCATTTCAGAGAGCTCATGTTGCTTTTCCCACGAGACAGACCGAATGCTAGATAGTTGCGTCTCGTCTTCTTCAGCTCCCTTGGCCACCAAAAGCACCGCATCATATCTATAACGTTAGTCAGGGCTTCTTAACATGTTTAACCGGGGAATAGGAAGCAACTTTACCGGAATAGCGTCATCTCCGTCAGGGCTGACCCTCTCCTCCACTCAATCATTGCAATCCCCTGGTAGATCCGATCAACTGAACCGCATCTGTCTACAAAGAATGAAGGGTCAATCTGGAGCTCTTTATCTTTGTCCAGGATCTCGGCTGCAGATTCCTGCAACCCTGAGACTGTTCTAGCGCCCCTAGAAAATGCCGACGTGACAGCATGGTGATTCTTGAGTCCTTCGTGACGTATATCGCCCATAAAAAGCACTCCGCACGGAGCCTGCCTATTACGAGCTCGCCGGAGCACTTCGTCGAGATACTCAAGAGATGGAAAGTACTGGGCTACCGAGTTGCATATAATGAGGTCGAATTGCTCGCCCTCCGACAGCAGGCTGTCGAATTCATGCGCTGGGAGTGCATCTGTTCGAATGTGGCTGTACCCCATGGTACGACAGTGTCGCTGCACCTGGGCTACTGTGGACTCGGCCAAGTCCGTCCCATAGTAGCTGCTTACCTTGTCTGCGAGGCGGAATAAGATCATTCCTGTGCCGCAGCCTATCTCGGCAACCCGCGGTTTCTTTCCTCCTCGGAAGCAGTCCAGGTTGAAGATCCGATTCACGGTACAGCTGACCCATTCCTCCATGTCCTCCTTCGGAATGGTGCTGCGATCGAAGCTGGACGCCCAACCCCTGTAGTCGAACCCCAGGTCAACCTCATCATTGTCATACTCGTCGAGGCTCTGGTTAACGCCAGTGAACATGGTCCGCCAGTTCGAAACTGTTTCGAGGTCTCCCTGTTCTCGTTGCTGCTGGTGCAGCACGACATGGGCCACCACCTTGGTTTGCTTCGCACCCTCTTCATCCTCTTCGTCTACTGTCGAGACGTGGCATTCGCGGACTTTTGTGTGACTAGCCACGGCTAGTCGGACCTCATCCAGGTCTACGCGAAACCCACCCATGACCTTGCGCATCGAATCTGCCCTTCCAAGGATCTCAAAGGTACGACCGTAACCACCACCTCCTAAGCTTGTCAACCTCCCTAGGTCACCTGTCCTCCATCCTCGCAGATTATCTCGGGTGATGAACTTGGCCGCGTTCAGCTCCGGTAGGTTGAGGTACTCCCTAGCAAGACAGGATCCCCAGATGACAATCTCGCCCACAGCACCCCTTGGGAGGTCCCGCAAGTCAGGGCCAACAATAGAAATGTTTGCGCTTGGTAGCGTCATGTTAATTGGGCTCCGACGCCTGGTCACCAGCCAGCTCAGGTCGGACACTTTGTAGTCCCCATATGATGAGAAGATCGTCCCTTCGGTAGGGCCATACACGTTTTTCACCTCGATATTTTCGGGACAGCCCGTCCGCGCGAATATAGTCGACAAGAATGCAGGGGGAAGCTCATCTCCGCCGAGGAGGAGGCAGCGGAAGCGCGGCCCGAAGAATTGGGGATGCGATTGTGATGCCTGACTCATCCACAGGCGTATCGCGGCAGTGGTGGTGCAGAGGTAGTTGACTTCGTACTTTCTTAGCGTTGCGGCAATATACTCTCCGTCCTGCTCGCCCCCATGCTCGGTGATGATGAGCCTTCCTCCGGTTGTGAGCGCCGAGTACATCTGAGACAATGATCCGTCAAACGCAGTATTTGATGTGAGGATGCTGTTAAATACTGTTGGACCTTCGGGCCGCGCCGTCCATGACCGGATGTGGTCAAGGAACTGGATGAAGCTTTGCTGTTCGATGGCCACTCCTTTCGGCGTTCCAGTCGATCCACTCGTGTAGATGATATAGGCCAGGTTTGCTTGTCGAGGCACTTGTGGAATATCGTAATAAGTAGCATCCCATGCGCTATTGAAATGTTCTACGGGGTAGATGATAGGGGCGCCGTAGGTGGAAAGGTGCGGGAGATCGGTGACAATGCCGCGTTGCGTAATGATACAACCTGGTTTCGCTTCGTCAACGATGCGTATGACCCTTTCGCGTGGCTGGCTTACATCGCAAGAGATCCAGGGTCGACCAGCAAGAGCAGAGGCGATCTGGGAGACGGGCACCTCCCAGGATCTTTGGAGAAGCAGTAGCACTGCGCCCGTCTGTGAAGCTGTATGATGAATTTGATGAGCTAGATATCTTGCCATCTGTGATAGCTCTTTATATGTGATGCTACAATTCGAGGCCTCGTCAACTATCGCAAATTTTTGCCCATAAGTAACAACGGCCTGAAGGAAATATGCACCTAGATCCTTTGGTCGCTTGACAGCTTCGTCACCCATGGCCGGCAGATCTTTTGCCTGAATCTCGGCCAAGGCTAGTTCTCCAAGCTTTTTCTCCCAGGCCTGGTGTGAAGCAACGCGCTGTACCAAGTACGACATGCTATCTGAAATAGAGCCTATCGTCTCGTGGTCAAAGAGGTCAGCATCATACTCAAACTCTCCCGAGATAGACCCATCAGCGCAGAGCTCAGTAAAGCAAGTCAAGTCTGCGCGTGCAGCGCCATTGTGAAGCGGCCACCGCCTGAAGGTGCAGGTATCGCCCAATTTTCCTTCCGGGGCATCCTGAAACGAGAAGCAGAACTTGAGTAATCTATCATGCGTTGAACTTGAGCTCTGCTGTCGACGATACACATCAGCTAGGAGGACATCCTGGTTTCTGCGAAGTGTGTCCAGCCCGGCTTCGACCATTTCGAGCAGGTCAAACAGCCGATGCTCCTCCTCGGCTTGGACACGGAGAGGCAGCATATTGACGAAAAAGCCTATACTTCCTGCGGATTCGGGCGTCACTCTGTTGGCCATGGGAATCCCCAGGGCGAAGTCACTCTGACCGCCGGCAAAACGTCGAATCACAGCTGCATACAAGGTGAGCAACAATGATGTTGGCGTGATATGACGATCAGCCGATGTAATAGCCTGACGCATCAGGGGAGCATCAAGGTGAAATCGCAGAACGCCGCCTCTGCTGTAACTCTTCTTTTGCGGAGGCGTTAAGTCTGTGGGTATGTTGACAGACTCCGGCACATTGCGGAGGTAGTCATTCAATTCTGTGATAGAAGCATCTGCTGGTTTGGGCTGTGAGTCGAGCGTGACCATGGATGAGGCAGGGTCTTTTAAAGTAACGAAGGGGTCTTGGTACAATGTCTTGAGCTCCTCCAGAAAGATGCCGTCGGAGAAACCGTCCCAGCAGATATGATGTGCCTGTACGATCAATACCGATGTTCTTCCGTCTAGTGTCCCCTTAGAGCTCTTAGCTTGTAGTAGATGGATCTTAATTAAGGGTCCAGAAAAGAGGTCTAGGGGCACACTGAACAAGTCAGCGCTAACGCGGTCGATATGGTCAGCGTGGACCAGTTGATAATTCCAGATATTTTCCCACAGCGAATCGCTAAGAGGAAGCACACGTTGCTGCACCTTATTGGTACCTCCTACATTGACGAGAACACATCGAAGAGCTTCATGGCGGTGCACGATTTGCCTAGTCGCTTGTTCAAGAAGCTTCTCGTTATAAGAACCCTGAATCTCGATCGCCACGCCGTCGTTGAAAAATGGAGAGTCTGGCTCTTTGCTCTGTGCCAGATACAGCTGCTCCTGGCTTGGTGTCAAATCAAAGATCTCATCAGCATCATGTGCAGCTGATTGCTTTTCTGCGAACCCGGCTGGCCTGCTTTCTAAGCAGCCGGCCATTTCCAACAATCGCTGGTGCCGCATAAGCTCTGGTACAGTAACCCTGACATTGAACCGGTTATATATCTTGCTCGTCAACGTGATCATCGTCAAGGAATGGCCGCCGAGCCTATTGAGGTTACTTTCCCTCCCAAGCTGAACGGATGGCTCAAGAGAAAGGGCCTCCCGCCACAATTCAGCCACCGATTTCTCCATATCGGTGATAAGCGGTGACAATGATACATGGGCAGCGTTGGCTTTCTGTTTATACCAGTCGACAGCCAAGGCTTTCTTGTCGACTTTACCGCTTGTGTTGAGCGGTAGCGCTTCCAGCATTACAAATTGTGAAGGCTTTTCAAAAGCCATAAGTTTGACCGCGCAGCTCTTCTCAGCATCAGACAAAGCAGTCTCTTTAGTGTAGCCATCCCGTGCGACAAGGAATGCCACCATGGCTTCGGATCCCTGCTCCTCCACTATGATGATGGAGGCTTCCATGACGGATGCGCAGCTTACTAGAACTGACTCCACGCCTTCAGCCTCGACTCTTTGACCCCGGACCTGTAGTTGCAGGTCGACACGACCACAGAAGCTAAGATCTCCCGTCGGCTTCCTGACTACCAAATCCCCCGTGTCGTAGACACGTTCGTAACCAGGTGTCAGCTGTTCTTCGAATGGGTTGGAGAAGAACTTGGTCGCCGTGAGCTTCGGGTCTTTTAGATAGCCAAGAGCTAGCTGAGGCCCGGAAAGCAGCAGACGCCCGATTTGACCATCAGGCACAAGTACATTGGATTCGCGCTCTGCAATATAGGCTTTCAACCCCGATAAGGGCCTTCCGATGTTCAATGTGGTGTCGCCGAGGTGGAAGCGTGTCCCGAACGTCGCTGAGATACAGCATTCCGTGGGGCCATAGGCGTTAACGAGCTCGACACGGCCTTTTACCACAGAATCCCACTGTTTGTACGCGTCAGTGCGTGCAGCTTCTCCCCCGATGACGACAAGTCGGAGAGAGCTGGGGAGACTGTCGCCGCTATCAATGAGATGCGGCGACAGACGGTGCCACAGGGCCGTGGGCATTGACACAGCTGTAATTCGCGAGGTGGAGAGAAACTCAAGGTAGCCAGTGAGTGAGTCAAGACCCCTCTGAGGCTGACAGACAATGCATGCGCCTGCGCTGAGCGGCACAAAGATCTCCTCAAGACTGACGTCGAAGGTGTAAGGGGCTGCGTGGAGCCAGCGATCGAAGCGATTGGTTTTGAATATGCGCTTGCTTGCATCTAGGTAATGGAGTACTGAGGAATGCGACACTGTAATGCCTTTTGGTTTCCCTGTGGTACCAGAAGAGAACAATGTGTAGGCCGCACTGCTCTCCGATGGTGTTAAGGACCGACTAATGTCTGTGCCATGATCTGTCCGGCTAGCAATAAGTGTTTGTACGTTGACCAGCACTGGCTTAGTGCTTGTTTTAGCATTATCCAGCGTGTGAACCAGGGCGTGCAAAGTGATATCGTCGGTGAGGACGATCTGGATGACGGATATCGCAAGAGTGTTCTCCAGTCTCTCGGTTCCTATATCCGATGTGAAAGGAACATAGGAGCAGCCTGCTATCAGGGTGCCCAAAATAGCGACTATGGCATTCGATCCTCTTTGGATGGAGATCCCCACCGTCGGGTTTTGGTGTAACGGTACGTGGTTCTCAGACGCCGCTCTCAGCAGCCCATTGGCAATTGTTTGGGCATGCTTTAGAGCCGTTTTGTAATCAGTAACATTTCCTTCGTCCTCTATGGCGGGGGCATCCGGCTGCTCGGCAGCGTGCCAGTAAAGGAGTTGCTCCAACCGCCTTGCTGGCTCCTGATATGCTAGGGAACTCATTACAGTAACAATGAAGATATACAAGGAGGTAAGAACACCGAAAGAGCTGGATAAAGCAGAAGAATATTGCGAAGAGGACAAGTCGTCAATAAGGTAGGTTCAAAGAGTAAACGTCTGTCAGATTATGTAGGGCCTGCTACATCAATGGGTTTGTTTCACTCAAGTCGCCGCTCACTCCGGTCAACCCCGATGATTTTGTTATTACAGTGGAGCTTGCAGAGATTAGGGCAGTGAGGCCTCCATTATCGCGTTGGTGCAGATGCTACAGAGTGAAGTGACATTGTAGTAGTCAGGCTTTGAAACAGCGGTCTTCTCCGAGAGTAGGTTGACACCTCCAGTAAGATTCTTCATACTTCTTCTCTAAGCTTCTACTAAGCATAGGACAAGACACGAAGGATCACACTAACGGGCGCGGAAAGGGTATATTGGGGGCCGAACCGTGAAAATTAGGCCCCCTGCCTAAATTGAATTTGCCTCTCGGGCGGCGATATCAATTATTTTCCTGTTATTGGGCAGATCTGCTGTCACTCGGTCAGATCTGCAATGGACTAGGTCTATGTCTGTGAGACGCTAATGCTGGTCTCACTCCACTCAGTAATCTGTCTTCTTCAAGGCAGTTGTACTCCGCTGCAGTTTCGCTTAGAACAGTACCCTGTCAGCGAGTATTTAGGCCTATGTCTACTAATCAAGATGAGTTGTTAAATTGCCGATATCCCGATTATATTGTTCCCCGGTTCTTTGTCTTTATCATTACCTGTCTGCTTATAAAACCCACAGATTCCTGTATTGAATAGATAGATTCATATATCTACATCGTGAAATTGAAGCCACTTCCAACATGAGTCCCGCTCGAGAGTATCCTGAAGAAGTCGACAAGGCGGAAATTCTGTCGGGTCCTTTCAGGGCCCCAATGGTTGATTCTGCGGAACTTTCTGAGGCTACTAAGATGAAGCCATTATACCAAGACGCAGCAGAGACCGAAGGCCACGTTTGCAGCTCAAGATCAACCAAAGACGACTGGCTCTTACCCCGGAAGCAATGGGATGAATTGGTCAGTCTAACCCTCGCCCAGCGTGGGTTGAACTACCAAAACTGCTCCGAGATGCGATATGGCAACCCTCAAGAGCCGGTAATGGATGAACTGGTTCAGCTATTCTCGCAAGCAGCCCACCCCGATCCAGGAGAGGAAATAAGCTGGTATGCCTACAACCGACCCAAGCCGGATCAAGTCAAAGCACTAGCAGAGAGGCTCAGCCGTGCTCAGGACGTCGAGCATGCACCACAAGACATCATTGTGGTCGATGGCTCTTTGGCAGCACTGGACCTCCTGGCCTTCGTCGCCTTGGATGAAGGTGATGAGGCCATTGTGCTCTCGCCCGTGTACTTCAACTACCCAGTCATCATCCAGCACCGACAAGGGAAGGTAAAATATGTGCCGGTGAACGAGGAGACTCTGGAACCCGACGTCGAGGCAATCCGATGCACCATTGGCCCACGAACGAGATGCATCTTTCTCAACACTCCCAACAACCCTACGGGCAAGGTGTACGGACGTCCTGTGCTCAAGCGGCTTTCGCAGATGCTCCAAGAGGTCAACGCAAAGAGAAACAGGCCCATACTCGTTATCAGTGATGAGGCCTACCGTCGTATCCTGTACAGCGACACCAAATTTACCTCCATCACGCAAATATACCCTTACTCTGTCTCAGTATACACTACAGGCAAGACACTCCTTGCGCCAGGTCAGAGACTGGGATACATCGCTATCCCCAAAATAATGCCAGCACCACAGCGCGAAGTGCTGCGGCGAGCGCTAACTGTTGCGCAGAACAGCGGCTGGGCTTTCCCAAGCGTCACCGTCATGAACTGCCTCGACACGCTAGACCAGATGCAGATAAACCTCGCCGCACTAGAGCACAAGCGTGACTACTTCTGCCGGCGCGTTCAGAATGCCGGATACAGGGTGATAGTACCCCAGGGCACGTTTTACGTATGCATCTGCATTCCCCGTGACAATGCGAGCCCTAGTATGGGGATTGCCGACTCCGAGATTGGGTTTTGTCTGATGCTCGCCAGCAAGGGAGTCCTCGTCATGCCGGGGAGCCTGTTCGGATGGCGAGACACTTTCCGTATTTCACTTACTGCCACACATGAGTCCCTTAGACATGCGTGTGATGTGCTTGAATCGGTCTGGTCTCCGAAAGGAATGCTTGCGGAATAAATTAGAAGAAAGAGAGATTCTGCATTTGCCTCGACAAAGAATCATCGACTAGTGGTTACCAATAGAAAAAGCAAAATTTTTTTGTGTCTAAACGGGGGAGGCTAACCTATTAACATGCAGTAGTTTCTCACTTAGTGATAATACAAGGTAAAAAACCGGAGGCTAATGCATAGCTGAGAGGGGGGCCTGGCAATAGGAATGTAACCTGATTCCACCCAAGTCAGCTAGTGTTACGCCGCAGAAAGAATGCAAGGATTCAGGGGGCCTTGAGGCCGTCTTTTTAGGCGGACTAAGAAGAGCTAAGAACGACTACGGATCATAGAAATTTCCTTTACAAAGTAAAACTAATTGTTCTAGACCCGCTTTCTTTCACTAGTCAAGAATTGGAAAGTCGTCGATGCATCACCAAAAGTACGACTTAAACCCTTGTCTATATGACTCAGAGGCTAAAACATCTTTTTATTTAGCGGGAGACTACTAATTCTCACCAAACAGTGCATGTTTCATCTCACCACATCTTATCCTTACATCGCTCTATCATCTTCAAGTTAGATTGGTAGGCAGACAGCATGGCTACCGTTGAGGTCGAACTTGATCATAGAAAGTCTTCGCAAATTGAGCTCCAGTGTCCAGTAACAGTGAACACCTCACACCTGAACTCTGATGTCTACACTGGAACCTCGTCAGACCAGGCAAATGATGCTGAAGCCGGCACCAGCGATGAGGAATCCAATCAGCCGCCATATGCTCTCGCAGACGTCCCGGATGTTATGAGGCTTCCTTACCCAATAACCAGGGCGGCATGGATCGTCATTATGGTGGGATCTCTGGAGAGAATGGCTTTTTATGGTGGGAGTACGCCTTTCCAGAATTACATCCAAAGGAGTGGGGGTCAAGGTCATCCAGGACGCCTGGGGAAGGGGCAGGTGGCAGCTACGGCCTTGAATCAGTATTTGTAAGCCCCACGCTGTTGAGACGTGATTGTCTGGTGGTATGTTAACTGATAAAATGATTCTAGCTATTTTTTGAGCTACCTGTCGCCTGTACTAGCGTCGGCCATCTGTGACAGCGTCTCCGGAAAGTATGCCGTGGTTTTTGCCTCGTCTGTCGCGGGTATCGCCGGCTGGGCCCTCATGGCAGGCACTTCAGTTCCGTCTGTCTCAGTCGAGGGTGCATTGGCAGCTCTGGTGATCGGCATGGGGGCTGTTGCAACTAGCTCTGGAGGCGTGAGTTCCATCATACCGGCATTTGCTGCGGACCAGGCTCGTGGAGAAGGCATGACTGTCGCTTCCCCTTCCCGGCCGACACTTGGCGGGCGTCTCTTCAACTACGTTCTTGGTCGCAAGCAGAGTCGACAGGCTACAACCAAGATTGTGTACGATTCTTCGCTAAACGTTCAGCATATTTTCCATTGGTATTATCTTTATATTAACGCCATTGGACTAGTCGGATCACTTGCCACGCCATTCATCGAAATTTACTCGACATACCTAGCCGTCTTCATGTTCGCGACGGGCGCCATTGCACTCGGCACAGCCGTGCTTCTGTTAGGAAAACCAACATTTAAGATGGTTCCGCCACAAAAGGGGCTTGTGAGCGACTGCATGAAATCTCTGAGAATCTCCTTTTCCGAGCTTAGGAGAAGCCGATCTAGTGGCCTCGAATGCGGCCACTTCTTGGATCGATCCAAGTCTAGTTACCAATCAGCGACGTACAGCGCCAATGGCAGCGGAGTCGCCGACAAGACAGTTGAAGATCTCAAGCGAGCCTTGGATACGCTGCGTATTCTCCCGCCACTGACTGTCTTCTGGCTCGCCTTCAACCAGTGCTCCCACAATCTCCTCTCTCAGGCAGGTCAGATGCGCAGGCCGTCGTGGCTGAGTAATGACCTGATGACCAACGCTAACCCAATTGCACTCACTCTCTTCGTGCCTGTGCTAGATCACTACGGCTTTCCCTGGTTGAGGAAGAAGGGCTGGGAGCCGACACCACTTAAGCGAATGGCCTTTGGTTTCCTGCTGGCGTCACTGGGAATGGTGTACGCCGCTGTATTACAGGTCTTCATTTACCGCGCGGGTCCTCACTTCGACCATCCCGGGGACCGTTCTAACGATATTAGCGTGTGGTGGCAGATACCGCCATATGTGATAGTAGCTCTAGCGGAGATATTGTAAGGCACCCCTTCTGGATCCTGCGTTGCTTTCGGAGAGCGAGAATAAGTTGCTAATCCGCTTTGAACGAATTAGCGCCATCATAACAGCCCTCGAGTACGCCTATAGTCGCTCTCCGGCTTCCATGAAGACGTTCGTGTCGGCTATGAATGCAGTTCCGAACGCAGCGGCGTCTCTTCTCGTTTACGCCCTTCTCCCGCTCAACCGAGATCCTTATCTTACCTGGAACTTCGCGGCAATTGCATGTGAGTAAACCTAGTCTGGTCTTGAGATTAACCCCGAATAGAGGAGCTTACAGTACGGCAGTGCTCGCATTCCTTACGACCATAGTATTCTGGTGGCTATTCCGAAAGGAAGACTTGGTGTGGAAAGCAGAAGCAGACAATAATCATCGCGATGCACTCAACATATAAATAGCTGGTTACTTCTGCATGAGACAGTTTATGCCATGTTAAATTTTAGATCTGTACACCTAGCTCTACAGTCTTATAACCCTTGGTCTGCTGATAGGCCTGTATTTTACGGATGAAATTCTAGGTCAAACTTATAGATGGCAGGCGGCAGGGCTAACTATCATAACAGATACTTAACCCTCTAGTATAACATTTTTCAGAATTTAATTGTAATCTCCCATATTTCCTCTACAATGTCTTCCAAGCCTACCGCAGTCTCTTTTACATAGCGTTGGAATTAGGCAGAGCCCCAAACTGATTTCGCGGTGAATCCACAATCTTATGGTTTCAAACTGGCTACACTCTCTATTCCTCTTATCTTCTATGAAGTCTCGGGTCTTGGGACAGCCAGCTAGGGGCGTGCTATAAGAAAAGCGAGAAACAAAGAATGGATCAGCTACCACTGGCAAGTGCTTTGCTTTATACTTGTCTAACACATGCCTTACGTCAACCCACTTGAGCCAACGAACTAACTACCAGCAACGAGTCAGTCCAAGTTATGCTATAAACATTCCGTCCCCCATATCTAACACGAAAGAACTGAAGACTCACATTGGGGTCTGCTGGTGAGACACCATTTCCCACTGACCAGGTGTTTCCTCGATCGGGTTTGTTCTCCGCCAAGTACTGGAACAGAGTGCCTTAAAGGTGGTCGGTTCATTTTCGGATCCCGGTCGTTCAGCAGCGACCTGGTACGTAATCAGGGCCGAAAGGCCTCGGGAGTCAAGCAATCGGACCTCGCTATCAGACAGGACATATTTCTGCCAAGGAACAAACATGTCACTTGTCAAGGTGGACTTGAGGCTGGGCGTTGACTGCGTGGATAGTGCCATTCCGCCGGGAAACAGCATGATGCAGTCCTCCGCGAGCATGGGGATCAGCTTGGATCCAGAAATGCAGAGGGCATTCCATGCCTCTTGTTCGCAGAGATTAATCTCTGATGGATCCATGGGAGTGAGTGGTTTCTTGAATGGGAGTTTTTGAAGAGATAGATTAATTAGTTGAATCTGTGCAGTCTGGCTGATTTGCCGGAGAGATGGCAGAGGGTGATCACCTGACTAACACGAGCTTCGCGAAGCTAAGAATACGAGGTGGAATGGGAGAGAATATATCTAAATATAGGAAGTAAGAGCTGGGAAGCGGAAGCTAATTTCGATCGGACTATGTAATGTAAAACTCCTGTTAAAAGTATAACAACAACGAAATAGTAGTGATTCTGCTACAGAACTCAAGCCCTAACTACCTATTTAATACCTCAGATTACTACTGTTAGTTACTGATTTCTCACCCCTTATAATCTCTTTCTTTTTCCTTGGTGAGATTTTCCTCCTTATTAATGCCTTTCCCATATATAAGGCACCCTTTAAATTAAAATAACTTTAGGGCTGCCCATCGGATACACATGTTGTCCATTCCACATGTCTCCAGAAGCTGCCTGGAATTGGTTGAAACAAAGCGTATATCCCAAAACCATTATTGAAGAAGCCCATTTTACACCAACCAAAACCGGGATCTCGTCCATTATTTACTTTCGGTATTTCCTTGGATGCACTGGATGTTTTCAGATGGCCCGAATGTGGTCGATGTATTGACAGATTTGAGTTTAGCCAGGGCCTTATAGCTCATGGAGAGGGATTCTTAAAAAGCCTTTGCTTGTTGAGGCAGCAACCATAAGAAAAAAAGAAAAAAAAAAAAAAAAAAACCGAGGTTGTACATAGATTGAGTATTTTTACACAACAGAAGATGGTGGGCCGTTGATTCAAAGATGAAGTGGCAGTAGACCTCATAAGGTTGAGGTTACCCAAAGCTTCAATGATCTCTGCTTACTTAATGTTGAAAATATGCAGAAACGAATGAATTATTTTTGCCTGCTTCTATAGGGATTTATAGGGATTTTTCCTATTAACGAATAGACCAAAAGTAGGGACATATAAAAACAATAATATATTATAAAAAGTTAAGATGGGAAAGCTCCCGCCGGGGGTCGAACCCGAAACCTTCAGATTTCAATCTTTGGGTATAGACTGGTCCAGAGTTAGTGTCATGTTGCCACAATATAATAGTGGAGTAACTTACAGTCTGACGCGCTACCATTGCGCCACGGGAGCCAATGTTGTTTTGATGGCTCTTCCCTAGAGTTTATATAACATTTACTCCAACAGAATTAAACCAATTCATTCATTCTTCTCCAACACCTCTCCGACTCCACGCGATTGTCCTATTCTCTATTTACACCATTAATACAGTCTCGGTCAATGACCACGAACACTCTTTACCACAATGACAACCGATAATACAGATTACGGCTTCCTGCGCCCTCCAAGGTCCGCCCTCTTCAATAGCACTTAAAACCAGTCTAGCTGACTTTTGAACTTGATAGCGACGAAGAACATGCACCTATCCACCGCGAAACCCCTCACTATAACCCATTGCATACATTCCGATTACCAACCGGGCAAGACCGACATTACCAGCAGCAGTATGGAGACATGTACTTTTTGCGACTCGCGCGATTGAAACCCGCTGTTGAACAGGTTGCTACCGAAGTTTGGGAGGGGTTTAGTGTAAGCTGATTTTGTGATTGCAGTATATCTGATTAAGGAATGCGGTTGGCTGACTGCTGTTGAATGGAGTAGATCGCAGGCGAGCAGGCCCGTCGTGTTGAACGAGTACTCGATGTGCGACAGGGAGAGCTGTGTTGGGTTGCGGGAACAATTTACATGGATATGCCGCTGAAACCCAACATTCTAGACGATCTTACAAGAGAGGTATTATCCTATCCGGCTGCTCTTGCGTGTTGATGTCACCGTTCTGACCGTCGCAGAATTACACCCTAGCTCCTCCGCCGCGCAAGACATACCAGGACCCTTCGAACCCATCATTAACCCAAGTAATGCTCGAAGACGAGTCAGGTCGCCTTCGTCTTACGGGAACTCTGCTACGGACAACTCAATTAGCCACTGGTGCAATTGTCGCTGCGCTAGGGACAGAGAACTCAAACGGAGACTTCGAGGTAATCGATATCAAAGTTCCTGATCTACCTCGCCAACCAGCCCGCTGGGAACGAGACTCCCAATCGACAGAGAAGAAGGAAAGCCCCGGGAAAAGCAAAATTGCCTTCGTCAGCGGTCTCGGCATCACAGGAACATCCAGCGATACTCTGGCCCTAGAACTCCTAACAGACTATCTATTGGGCTACACAGGCACCTCCACAGAAACCAACACAGACACCGAAACAAATAACCTGCCACCTGCCTCAAGTATATCCCGTCTAATCATCGCCGGAAACTCCCTCGGCGCCAGTGTAACTGCCGAAGCAGCCACATCAAGCAACCCAAATCACCAAGCCCCGAAAAAGAAAACCGGACCAAAGAAATACGGCTACGATGCCTCTGCATACAACCCATCCCCAATAACCCACTTCGACTCCTTCCTTTCTGAAATCCTTCCCAGTATTCCTGTCACGCTTATGCCAGGTGAAACAGACCCGGCCAACTATTCCCTTCCACAACAAGGTATCCATCGTGCTATGCTTCCCAGGGCGAGGGCATACTGCGCTGGCCCGACACCTCCTGACCAAGAACCCGAACCAGGGTGGTTAGATAGTGTGACGAACCCATGGGAAGGTGACGTCGAAGGATGGAGACTCTGGGGTACTAGTGGTCAAAACGTGGACGATGTCCTTCGGTATTTGGATTTCGCGGAAGATATGCCTGGTGGAGATATAAACGAAGACGAAGACAGTGAAGCTCGACTTAAAATTATGGAAGCGATGCTCCGTTGGAGATGCGGTGTTCCTACCGCTCCTGATACTCTCTGTATGTTCCGTTCCATCCCTTACCCCCATATCCTTCTCCCCCATCCATACCCGCCCAATCAATATTCAAACTAACATGAATAAAAAGGGAGCTACCCCTTCCAAACCCACGATCCCTTCATCATCCAATCAAGCCCGCACATCTTCTTCGCAGGCAATCAGCTTCATTCAAAACAGCCGTGATAGAAGGCGACTCTCCTCTCCGCCTAAACGGTGCGGACGCTGATACGGATGCCGAGATGACTGATATTATGGCGCAGGAAGAATCAGCGACGAAGGTACGGTTGTTGGCGTTGCCGAAGTTCTGTGAGACGGGTGAATTGGTCCTTGTTGATAGTGAGACGTTGGAGCCCGAGGTTGTTAGGTTTGGGGTTTTCGAGAAGAGCAGAAAGGAAGACAGGTGAGGAGGCTGGGCAAGAGGGATTGGAAGAGATAGGCTCGATCACCAGGTTATTATAGCACAAACTAGATAGATGGGTTGGTAGATGGATGCTTTCTATTTACGGGCCGTGTCTACTAGCATATATCTATTTAATACCTGTCACCACTATGAATTCATAACATTAGACTAGGACTGGCTACCGGTCAGTAGCATTGAAATTATCATGGATAAGCATTGCCATTACTGCTAAAACTACCATGGAACTTCATTGCTGAGAGGGAAATAGGGGGAAATGTATGAAATACATCGGTGCAGAAGGAGAAAAATGGAAGAAAATGCTATCCATGAACGAAAAACCCAAAGCATTAAAATGTGAAAACCTCCTGCGCGTCCATCACCACCCTATCACATCCAAATCATGCCACCAAACGGCGCAAATCACCCCATGTTGTACAAGCATTAGAAAAATACCTCAAAAGAGAATTGCAAGCAAGACATCTAAAATCCGCGGAAACCAGTGGCTTGGGGAGTAAGACCGTTGGTCTGCTGGTACGGCATCGGGCTTGGTGCTGCTGGGCCCTGTGTCAACATGAGACGCGAACCGCCCAAGATCGGGGTGTTGTCTTCCTCCTTCTTCTGAGTCACCTCGCGCGATTTACGCTCTTCGTTGTCCTTCTTGAGCATCTCGATGGTGCGGGTCTGCTCGCAGAGGAAGTTGATCATAAACGGCATCGTGAAGTCGTTAAGGCCATGTCGCCATGAAAGCTCCAAGATCACATCGGGACGGATGAGATCATAGCAGGCATAGAGCATACCCACGTAGCATTCGCGGCTGCCAATGTCAACGAACTAATTGACTGTCAGCATTATTATTCGTTGGAAGGTAAATCAATAGGAGCAAGGAAACTTACATATCGGAGCAGATCCTCGACAACTTCCGATTTGCCGGAGATGGCAGCAGTCTCAATAGCATCCTTGTAGAGCTTGTCCTGTTTCGAAAGAGCAATCGACTTCTCCCAGCGCTTGTTATTCCGATAGATGCTAGCCGCAATCTGGCGGAAGAAGATGAGGTCATGCTTTTCAAGTCGCTGGGCGAGCTCGACGGCATCGAAGTTGTCGTAGTTATCGACAGAATCTCTCAAGGTCTTGTAGTCCTCCTCTTCGATCAGAAGATCGTTGATGGCATCATTGACGGCTCTCTTGTTCTGAGTCTGAACGTTGAGCAAGAATGGCTTGATCAGAGGAATGTTGTCCGAACTCTGGAAGATGCGCACAACACGGTTGACATCAATTCTGGGAGTCAAAACCTGCAGGAGATCGGTAAGGAGCAAAGGCTGTTCTTGCAGATAGAAATTAAGGGAACGGTAGTAAATTTCCAAGTTAGCAACCTTGACGATAATATCCTTGAAAGAATGGTGCTCCCAAGCATCAGCAGCCCGCTCCATCATCGCCAACGCAGCATTATCCCACTCATCATAGTGGCAGTAAAGGAAGACAAGTTCTGGCCAGAGGTTTGCGTCCTCGCAAGCCCGGATCATCTTGGGAATATTGATACGAGACCAGAACAGCTTGAGATGCTCCATGACGCGCTCTGGATGGTACTTGGACAACGCAATACCCAGCTCAGTGAACATACCCATATGGGCTCTCTCGAGACCAAGGCCGGCTTCCAGAACTCCAATAAGCTCATCAAAGTATCCGTTACGCTCATACTGGCGAACGAAGGCTTGCAGCTCCTCGGCATGGACGATGAGGTTGAGACCACAAATTTGTGCCAGGCGGAACTCCTTTTTGTTGACGCATGCTTCGTTGACCTCCTTCCAGACTTTAACGCTGTTAGCCTTACGAGCGCATTCAACTGCAGCTTGGTAGTCCTCAAGATGCACGAGCGTTGTCGCCAATTTGGCCCAGTTAGAGATGCTGCTGTAAAAGATCTTGGCGGCCTGGTGATAGCCCTCCTCATATGCCTTGTCACCAGATGCTTCGACATTTGCGACATTGGTGGCACGCAAGAAGTCCTCAAGCTCTGCGAGCTGATCTAGACGAGCATAGCAGAAGGCAAGGCCAGTGTCAATAGCCGGTTCGCGCAGGGTCTTGCGGGCCATCTTGAGGTACTTGACAAGATCTTCATCCTTGCCAGCATGGGTAGCAGTTTCGATGACTTCATTGTAATTGGAAGGATCATCAGCGCGGATATACGACTCGATAGAATCAGTAACGCGAAGACCATCAAGCTGCGCCTTGGCGACCTTGCTCCACACTTCGGAAATTTCAACGCGTTCGGCGAACTCCTGGGCGCGATCAATGCTAACAATGTTCTCAACAAGGACATTCACAGCGGCAATATTGTTGTTAACCTTCTTGTAAATTTCAAACGCCTCTTCGTAAAGTCCAACGGAGATACACATCTCAGCGATCTCATCGGGGTTGAATTCATTCAGCTGATGGATGTAGTCCATCAAACGACCCTTGTCAGCCTTAGCAGCAGTCAACATCAAAAGATTCTGCAAACTGCTGTTGTCGCTGAATGGAGACGGCTCAAGGATAATCTTTTCAAGAAGTTCAATAAGCTCGCCAGGGAGGTCACCTTCAAGGAAGGCCTTGACAGCAATGGACACTTTATCGGGCTCGGTAGATTCAGGGACAGCGGTCGCAATAACCTGGTCGACGAGGGAACGGCGGTGCATGTTGTTCTCGCTAAGAACAAACGACCAGATCTCACTGTCGGCACGCTCAACCAGGTAACGAGCCTGAGCACGGTACATCGAGTTCTCATTGGTGATGTTGATCAGCTCCAAATCATTCTGACCCTTTCTGTAGGAGATATAGGCCAGATTTGGATCGCGCTTCTCACAGTACTTTCCGACAATCAGCGTATCGTACATGTCATTTTCCTTGAGGAATTTCTCGGGGTTGTTGTTGCTATCAATGTAAATCTTGGCGAGAGCATTGTAGACGGCCTGTTGCTGGTTACCAGTAGCGAGAGTCGCCTCGAGGAAAGGCAAGAGCAGCTTCAACCGGTTTCGAGATTCCACTTCAGATACAAGTTCATCAATGGGGATCACTGAGGGATCAACGGTAGAAAGAAGATTCTTAATAATACCCTCATCACAGTCGACATCCAGCAATCCACCAACAACAGCGGGAGCTCGGGATGGGTTCACCCGCTGAACATACACTTCAATGGACTTGTACTGCTGATTTTGATAAAGGTAGAGAACCAAATCATGAATGAAGTTGAAGCGATCGCAGACGATGATGAGCGGCAGTTGCTCCGTCAATCGGGCCTCCTTGAGGAAATTCTTGACCTTCTCTGGGTTATAGTAGTTGCTCTCGCGGCAAATACGCTCAACCTCAGTGACCTGACCCATGGCAGTAGCGGCTTCGATATATTTGAAGTGTACTTCAGAGTCCTCGCTCAGGTTGACGATGCTTCCAAGGTAGTAGTAAAGACCCTCAGCGGTACGGTACTTCTCCAGAAGGCTAATGAGGCGGCTGGGTCCCAAAAGGTCCGAGAACTTGGTGGCAATCTGCACCACAGCTTGCAAGTTCTGGCGGATATTCACCTCAAGCATCGTATCCATACACTCAAGAGTCTGTTCAACCGAGAGACGACCGAAATAGTTCATTAACCAATCGGCGCTCAGCTTGTCAGTGCGAACGATGTTGCGCTTAATTACCGCAGGATCATCACTGTTCTCCAGAGCGCGCTGGATAAGACCCGCGTTTTCACAAAGCTGCGAGATCCGAGCGCGATCGTAGTGAGAAAAGATGTCGTTTCCAAGGATGGCATCAGCAACCTGAGGGGCATTGACAAGGTTCATCTCAAGCAGCCGAGTTTGCAAGTGGCCTTGTTCAGGCTTGTTATCCTTGAGGGCGTCAAGGAGGAAAGATGTCGCCTGCTGAATCATGTTTTGAGACAGGAACACATCAACAACACGGTCAAGGTCAACTAAAGCACCAGTCTCCTCGTTCGCAAGCTGGGCCGCAAACTCCGCACCCTTCTCGGGATTGACACGGACAATGTGCTGTAACAGCTGAGTGTAATCGGGCTGGTATCCGACTTTCTTGGTGTATTCCAGGATCCTGTCAAATTGACCGGTTTCCGCAAATCCGGCAACGACCTTGTGCGGAATATTGGCTTGAAGATAAACTGCGAGAGCAAGATTCATATCATATGGGCGAATAATATCACCAAGTTCTTCCGAGGAAGCTAACTTGTTCTCACGCATCCATTTCTCAAGCAGGTGCTTCCGGTTCTGCTGCAAAACAGGCCGCACAAGCTCAACACTCTCATAAACATTGAGAGCTCCCTTGTCGAGGAGGAGGCCAAAGTATTGAAGAATGACAGACATTTGCTGGGGACCCTGAGGAGCATTCTTGAATCGGTTGATAGTTTCAGGAGTGCGAAGAAATCCACGGGGAGAATTTGCAGCGACCTTGGCAGCTTCAGGATAGTTTCCTTGGGCGAGAAGGTTTTCAAACTGCTGCTGGTAAAGATGGTCCGCCCCCGGCAGCCCTCCTTTGGAAGCGAGCTTCACAGCAATTTCTGCCATGGCAGGGTTCTCCATCAAATACGGAATGACGGTATTCTCGTCAATTCCGACGGACAAGACTTGGCCCTTACGGTTCACTCCAACGAACCCAGCACCCTCGGAGTCAGGAGCCGTGGTAAAGATGGTTTCGCTAGAAATTCGGTTCATGAAAAGGCAGGTACCGGTTTGGATGTCATAGAGGTGAATGAACCCGTACTTCGTGATCAAGTACACCACATCATACCTCGAAGACACTTGCATTGCGACAGGGAAGTCGTTTACAGCCTCCTGGGGGAAGAATATTTCCACAGTCCTCTTCCCGAACCGCGGATTCGGCTCCTGATGATCAATTTCAATGATTTGAAGTTTTGCGCCAGCTTGGTTTCGAACGGCAAAAGTGAAAAGTTTATGGGGGATAGGCGAACCCTCAGAGCTAACTGAAGCAAAGGAAGCGGCATGACCCTCAATGTGTTGTGAAATGCCACGTTCTCTCGAGAAGAGCTGCATGGATCCCACAACACGGCCCTGCTGTTGAGTAATTCCAACAACTGCCATCCACTTCTCTTCATCATTAACGTGGTAGTTGATGATTTGGCAACCCTAGGAATTAATAACCGTTAGTTCAGAAACACTCTAGCTGCATTAGATGAACCTACATTCAAGTTTGGATGTCTATCAAACATCTTGATGGGTTGAGTCTGTGTAGGATCAAAAACATCCCAGTGGTAGACAGAAGAATTGGTCACCAGGCCCAAGCTTGTTTCACTGAACCATTTCCAATAGATGATATCTTCATTCATCGAAGATGATTTGAGCTTCTGCTTTTCTGCAAGGTCAAAGATCTGGATCGTGCGTCCTTGTGCCTTCAGAGCGATAATCTCTTTGGAAAAGTGCATGATCGCACTATCCGCGTTGATTGGACGTTGGAGGATCTCATTATTATGTTTCAGTTTGATGATGATCACCTGAGGCTTATCATCTTCATTGAGCTTTTGCCGAACACAAACGAAATGATCGGATTCTAGAGTCTGTTACATAACAACATGGTAAGCATGGTGAAAGGTCAAGTAAATAAACATCGGAGTCACACTTACACATGAATTGAAAGCAATAGATGTAGGCTATTGAAGGTCGGATGTTAGCAGGATGTCCCAATAATGGGAAGTGCGAACTAGAAAGACAGGTATGCTAATGCTCAGATACGGTGGAGCTCAAGCCGGCTGGAGGTGAACGCGACAACACAATATCAAGACAACATACCGCAATGCCAGTATTGGTCAGCTGTAAGAGAGACATGACAGTCAGTTCACTTATTCACACCTATATGAGATCAGGGAGAGACGTACATTGACAAGCTCCGTAAACTTGATCGGAAGGGGAGCCATGTTTACCAAGGCCGTTGCACGACCTCACCACCTAAAAGAACGCCCGCAAAAGAATTGCACGATTTCAGTAGATAAAAGGAAAGAAGGAGATAGGAATAAAAGGTCAAAAGTGAAAGGAAAGGATGAGAAGAAAAGAGAAAGGGAGATGGGAATATGAAGATGGGGAGAAATGCGGAATTGGAGGAGTGAATGACTGACCTCAGGGGACTGAGAGACTTAGAATAGCTGAGGTGTCGCTTCTCCGGGTCACGTGGCCCCTCGCTGCGGAAGGGGTTTAGCGCCTTTTCGGTTGTGTTCCTCCCCCGGAGCGGAATATCTATTAGTCCGGTAATTCACTGATTACCATCTTTCTGGCCTTCATTTCGCCCGGCTTTTGATAACATTTGATTTTCCCACTGCCAATCTACTGGAGAGACTTAAGGCTTGCGTCCCTATAAAGTATACAAGAAGACTAGATTTAATAACACGTTTTGGAAGCTTACTCTTATGTCTATATCAAGTCTAACTACTCTCATCCGTCCATCCACCGTGGCTTCCATCCATAGCATCCATCCTGAACTTGGTTTCCATCCTGAGGGGATACTCGACTGTTTTATCACGCGGATAGAATTATGATGGCAGGAATTGAAACCCCATGGGATGGGTTATGTTCCCCTCGATTTAGAGCAATGATACGATGGAAATGGCCTACCAGTGACAACACGCTGTTCCACAGGTGCAATACCATCCATCAATTTATCGTCTGTCTCGACTGATCTTCCTCCTTTTACGAATCTCGCCCTGTTCATTGCCACAGAAGCTAACTTTGCACTCGAAGAAGCTGGACATAACCCCATCGACTCTACTACTGAGGACCACCGTAGTGACATGATACAGTGATGCCCAACAAAACGTAATATAATGCTATCGACGCGATATACAGTATCCTCCGTCGAGTCCTACAGTAAGGTCGGGGTACTAACACTTTACCAACACTTCAACCCTAACGGATGCCATCTAATAGACAGCGCGCAGCAAACCTTAAGGAATAGCGATCCTACCAGACCCCCATACCCCACATCGCCAACCATATTATCATACCAAATTCCAATCCCCGCAACATCCAATGTTATATTCCAAAACATGTAGGGCGCATCGCTGCCCTTGGGCCTTGAAACTTACGCGTCTTCCCAGGAATGTCGGTCGTAATTTCCTCCTTTCTTCGGGAATAGTCAACTAAGGATACGAAAGAAGGAGCAAGGAACCCGAGGCTTGGAAAGAGCTATCTACGCTTTGTAGTTGCTCCTGCCATTTTATCCAGTTTTTAACAGGGAAAGAGCCATCGAATAGAGCTCGATCTTTCTTTGCTCATGATTTCGAGATATATCTGGGCCTTTTGGCGGAAATAATATATTATGGCCGGGTCTCGATGGATCTGCTTGGGATCCACGTGGCGTGTGTTATAGGTAATGCAATCTAAATTTACCTAGCTTCTGTCTAATTGTGTACCCAGCCAGGTTGTCTGGATAAGTTATTAATTACCACTGGTGAGACAGGCTAGCAAACGATAGGCTTAACTATTGCATGCGCATCGTGTAGGTAAAGTTCACTAGTTGCGGATAAATTCTCCGGCTTGGTAGGCAAAATGCAAGGAATTAACCATTTTCAATTACCAACTGGCACCAGCCAGAGATACACATTTATTTACACCATAATATCCAAACCATCCACACAACTAGTCACCTCAGGTACATCGGGTATAAGTATCGTGTCGTGAATCGTAGCGTAGTATACATGTCGGTTTTGCGGGTCTCGTAATAATGGAATTACTGACATTCTTGCCAGTAATAGAGAAAGCCCAAATGGCTGTGCTCCAATGTGTAGAGCAACTATCGGAAGGAGATAGGAGGTTGCCCTGTAAACCAACTACAGAAGGCTATCTGCCTTTCCCTTCCAACTTGGCTTCGTCTGCGACGTTGACTGGGAAAATAGTCATGCGTGGTTATGGACTAGCTCCATTCCATACTGCTGTTTTCGAAGTTAGGTTCTCCAAGGTAATTAGATCTGAAAAGTTGGATCAAGCTATTAATCAATGTCGTCCTGTGTGACTTGCGACAGTCCGCCTGGGCCAGTATCAGACAGAACAGGTTGATGAGTAGAATCGGCATTGTCCCCTGATTTTGGCCTAGAAGAATGCTGTGATACAGGTAGAGTTTCGGGAGGTTCTGCTGCCGGGGGAGTTATTGGGAAGGGTGGGAAAGGCTCCGTTTGCGAGTCATAATGGGTGTTCGGTTGATGGGATACGTCGTCATCACCATTTGAGAATTCTGGCTTTTCGACTGATTTCACAGGAGTCTGAATGGGCGTGTCATGGCCAGCCGGTGTGGTGGCTGAGGATCGAGGTTGGGGAGAAGATGCCTGGTTCTACTTAGCTCAATTGATTTCGTTGACAGATTTCACATCTCTTACCTTGTCAGTCCCCTGTTCAAGACCTCGTCTGGAGGCTAGTTTCTGTGCAGCTTTCCTCTTTTTCGCAACATTTGATTCCTCCTCAAATGCGGCTTGCGCCTCTTCCATCTTCAAATCGCTCATCGAAGGCATATCAACAGCATGGATGATCTCCGCATCATACACCTGAGGCGATTTCTGTCGACTACGTCTCTTGTTCTTTATCACTGATGCCTTCGAAGAACTAGTCTTCGAACTGAGTGTTCCGGAAGCTGACCTCCGCGGAATTCCAAATTCCCCTCCAAGTTGATCGTCTGTATCCAGGCCACGCCGGCCTAACGCCAACGCAAATTCGTCATCTAACGGTACGGCGTCTTCTTCCTCATCACTAGGAATCAAATCCCCTCTCGAACTCAACGAGTTAGTCGTCTCCCGCGACGACTGAGTCGTACTCCTATCTCTCAAATTCGACTCCTCAGCAACCCGTCCATCAGAATCATCCGCAGCTTCTAGTAAAGGCTCCTGCTCATGTGTATAATTCCGTGAACCTCCGGGATGTTCCTGAAGATCCGCCGCGGAAGGACGGTACTTAAGTCCACGGGCACCAAACATCCACCGGAAACGCTCGAGGAAGCCCAAAACAGAGGAGCTCGGTATAACGGTTGGATCATGTCTGTCATCAGGAACCAACACACTCCCCTTCCTCCTCGTTCCTCTAGTTCCATAACTCATCGTTCGCTGCCTCCTCGGTTGTTCGTTGCCCCCGCGCGCCAAGCCGCTCCCAGCCAGCAGACGATCAAGCTCATCGTTTCCCCATCCTAAAAACCCATCATCGGCAATATCGTTATCCCAGTCATCGTAGAAATCAAAGTTGGCTTCTGCGCGACCACGCCTTCGACGTCGTAGGCGGTCTTCTCGGGTTGGGAAGCAGGGAGCAGTGCAAGCGTAAACGCAATTTCCAATGGCTGATAAGCAAGGGGAAATATAATTATGAGAGAAAGTATACAATCCCTCCTGTGCAGACTCGTTCGCCGATTCGAGATTGTGTGAGATCTGATTGATCGTTTGGCGGATACGAGGGTCGCTACGCCGCATCATCTTGATTATGCGACTGGAACACTGCTAGAGAAGAGGTGTAAAGTATATTACTTCATCTGTAATCTGGTGACATTGATAAATGTGGAGAAGTTTGAGGGAGATCCGGCTTGGAGAGCATTGAACTTGCCGATGGTAGTAAGAGTTGAAGTTCAATCTCCACGATGTCATTCGGCCCTCCATATGGGGAAGCTTAGTCATCGCTATTTAACCCCAGAGATCCAAGAACAACTCCGAACGACCATTGAACTACCTAGATAGGTATAAGGATAGATACTTGGCCCGAGTCATATTCCGCCGGTTTTCATTTCTGGGCAATGAATTCAGTGCCAGAAGATTGTCTATCATGGTTTACTATATCCGCTTCCTCAAGCCCCCCAGAATCCACAGAGAGAAAGCAAGATCTCTCTCCATCTCATCCCTCATAACTGTGATGACCGATTTGGGGGATTCGTTTCTAGCCGAAGATTCTGATCTAGTGGTGAGCTTAATTATCGAAGGCTCTAATAAGGTCCTCTGCCAAAGAACATTGAACTGGAAGGCGGGCAAACGGGAGCTGCCTATATCTCTTGGGCCCCTTCCTGAACAGCTGTCGCAGTACAGCTTTATCTTATGTGTCAGTACGGCTAGCCCTTATCATGGTAAATTACAGTTGGCAGATTACCTACTGGGTAATTCCGGTATACCTCTAGTGATTTCCGGTTGGAGTCCACCATTCGGCGGGCCCCAGTTGTCGGTAGCTGAGAAGCTAGTCGAAAGACGGTTTGGCTTAGAAGAAGGCGTTACTCTTCGGATATGGGAGGAAACCGGGAATAGCATTGCTAGGCATATATGGTAAGGCCACTCCGATATTCATCTCTTCTATCGTTCTAAAGTCGCTTCCCAGGGATGCGGCACTCGCATCGGTAATATATCTTCATCAAGCAGTTTCTGGGAGCAAAATAGTCACTCCGCAACTGCTTGAACTCCTGAACAACCGACATAAACCTTTCAACGCCATCGAACTAGGTTCGGGCTGCGGCATAGTAGGCATCGCCTTAGCAGAGCTACTGCCACAATGCTCAGTCCTGCTCACTGATCTACCGGAAGTCGAAGACATCATAACACGCAACACATCTACTGCCTGTCTGGCACCTAATTCCGAGACCCAGTACCAGAATCTTGACTGGGATGAAGAATTACCGCATGACCTATGCAACACCAGTATTGATCTGATCCTTATTTCAGACTGTACGTACAATGCAGACAGTTCACCGGCATTGGTATCTGTGTTGCGCCAGTTGACTCGGAAGTCACCTAAAGCTATTATCCTTGTTGCGTTGAAGAGACGACATGATAGCGAGGCTGTCTTCTTTGACCTTATGCAGTCCGCGGGGTTCGGTGCATTGGACAAGGATATTGTGCAACTTCCATCTCAGTATGGGGAATTTGATCATATTGAGATGTATTGTTACGTTCTTGAACGGGCTAGTTTAGAAACTACAATCTGAAACACCTTTGGATGGAGAATAACCTTACTGCTCTTCGATCACTGGCGATGAATGTCCGTGTGTTGAGCAGGACGGTGTAACTTGACAGGGACTTGATTATTTCGATGTTTATGGTATTAATAAACGGTAGAAGGGGTAAGATGGATATATTAATTGGTTTTTCAACCCATTTTATATGTGTTGTCGCAATAGCGTCTGAGTAGTGCAATGGGTAAATATATATAGCTTTAAAGTCCGCAGTCATTTAGATGAACTTATATCGCCAAGGCTGTCTATATTTGTCGTTACGGATGAATTTACTCGTTTTAACACATACTTTTACCCCAAAGGTAGATGCTTGTTATATTGGCCATATAAGTTGGTCTCGAAATAGATCTTTCTCCACCGGTTGCTAAGAACCCCTTTACTTGACTGATTAATATAGAGTGATTATCTGTAATATCTCTAGCTATCCAATCTGGTCCCAGATCGACTGTAAAATATGACTATAAGCATGAGAAAAGGATATAATTTATTCTACTGCCTGTAGGAGCCATGTATGGAGTATGGAGTAGGGCTACTTGGCATTGTAATTAACATTCTGAAAAAGCCCAATATAGATACACCTCGAAAGTATATAAAAATATTAGGAATAGTTAATCATGATGTATTGTTCTAAATAATTTATGATTGAATTTAATGATAGAAGAGGAGAAAAAGAAAAGGAAAAGGATGGTAAGGGTGGGGTTCGAACCCACGAGCCTTTCGGCAGTAGTAATAATTATACCTGAGTATATTCTTAAGACTACCGGCTTAAACCACTCGCCCACCTTACCTATGTATCAAACAAATTTGTGTTTTCCGTGTCTGATGAGTTTTTTTCTTGGCCCACGCTTTAGCTTTGGATTAGTTACCTATCGATATTGAAGGGACGCACGGAATACGGAGACCGGATTGACTACATTGGCAAAAGGGCTTACTGGCAGATCGACTCGGTCAAAATCACAATGTTACTCGCCTTGAATGGAGTCCATTTGATTCGCTTGTCCGTGCAGCTCTCGAAACAGGCATGCGTCATACTCGAGCAAACACTCTTCCTTTCCCGATCTAGACCAGGCGAATGACACAAAGCTCAGGGGCATTTCGCTTGACCGCTCCTCTCTCAAGTCCTTCTGGCGTACTTCAGCCAGCCAAAACTGCTTACGGAGGTACAGAGATGTACTGGAGGGCATATCTGCAAGACATGGGGGGCAATCCAGTAGAAAAGGCCACAAAATGCCACAGCTTCATGCAGGATGGCAAGGAACCATAGGCAGCTATAGAGGACATCAGATGGAAATAGAACGACTTAAGTGGTTACCTGGCTGGCAGGGGCTTAGTCAGCAGGCGTTCCCCACGGGATTTCTTCGTCTTTCATCATCGCTCAAAAACTTCTTCCAGCTTTCTCTCGTTGGCTACTCTTTCTCGCTCATACAGCTTGCGATTCCAATTTTTGGTGAGTCTTTTATTTTTTGTCAATGCTGTACCCCAACCCCCTTCTCATTTGGAGGATCCCCGAATTGTTTTCTATTTCCAGGAATTCCGGTGTGCTCGGATTTGGTGGGCGGCCCTAACACGATAAAGCCTAACTTCGCCAAACAAGAAGTTTCTGCACGCACTTTCGCCTAATCATAAATAGCTCATTTTCCTCTCTTTTCTGCGAGGCGTTATTTTGATCTTCTCACTGACCACGTATCCATCATCAGAAATTGGTGATCCCTTTTTAATCCCTCGTCAGCCTTTGGAAACCCCAAAGGCACCGGTCCACCACGGCTCTTGTAGCCTCGTTCGATCCTCTCAGCCAAATTGTCTCGCCTCGACGCCCTCGCGACACTCTTAACAACATTCCCCCTCCTTCTGGTGTCTAAGGCGGTGCCCTCGGAAAGTGCGCTATTTGTTCCCTCCTTGACGCCCCATCAATTTATTCCCTCCCCCTTTGAGCTGCCGCATAGGACTTCTCTGAAGGTTCTTCCTCTTGAGGAGGAAGGGTCTAGGAGGCTTGGTCCAGTCAACGTTGGTTGCGACACTTTTCGCCCTCCCTAACACGCAGTCATATATTGCGAGTTCTCTATCTTATTTCCTGTCAAATTCTGATCCATAAACCCTTGTCAACGCATGGGTATGGCACCGACTGCTTGTTTACCTGCTGAAGTATGCATCTCGAAACATTTAGACAAATATGACTATAAGTCCAAACAGGATCATAGTCACATCAGCAGTCATGGGGGGGTTGATTTGTTGCAATCCAGGTTGGCTGCCAAGGACCTCGTCTTGGACGTCCTGAAGAAACGTGCAGCTGCGGTCGACATCGACCAGTGTGGCCCTGGAGATGAAGATGCCTTTTATGTGGCAGACATGGGCGAGGTTTACCGCCAGCACTTACGCTGGAAGATGAATCTGGGCCGCGTCAAGCCGTTCTATGGTAGGTCCCGCTTTACCGACCTTTGCCAGTCTGTAACTAATTCCAAACAGCGGTCAAGTGCAACCCAGACCCGGAGGTGCTTCGTCTGATGGCTCAGCTTGGAAATGGCTTTGACTGTGCGTCCAAGTCGGAGATTGACCTGGCTCTTGCCACTGGCATTGACCCAAGCCGTATTATCTACGCGCAGCCATGCAAGACTAAGTCCTATCTGCGTTACGCCGCCGAGAAAAGCGTCAAGCAAATGACCTTCGACAACGCAGATGAGCTCTACAAGATTAAGGACAACTTTCCTGATGCGGAACTGTATCTCCGCATTCTGACCGATGACTCCACCAGTCTGTGCCGACTTAGCATGAAGTTCGGAGCGTCGATGGACATTGCTCGCCATCTCCTGGAACTGGCACGCGAGCTAGACCTCAAGGTCGTCGGTGTGAGCTTCCACGTCGGCTCTGGCGCCGAGGATCCCAGTGCCTTCCTCAAGGCCGTACAAGATGCCAGACTGGTCTTTGACCAGGCTACTGAGGTAGGCCATGAGCCGCACACCCTTGATGTCGGCGGCGGATTCACTCAGGATACTTTCGAAAAATTCGCCGGAATCCTAAGTGAAGCTCTTGATGACTACTTCCCACCTCATATCCGGGTTATCGCCGAACCGGGCAGGTACTATGTATCCAGCGCATACACACTAGCCGCGAATGTCATTGCCCGTCGCGATGTGCCCGACCCCGTCGACTCCTCCAATGACGCATACATGCTCTACCTGAATGACGGCGTTTACGGCAACTTCTCAAATATCATCTTCGATCACCAGCACCCGGTAGCCAGATCCTCACCTGCGCCAACGACAACACCAATACAGGCGCAGCGAAGGGCATCGCCTATTCTATCTGGGGCCCAACCTGCGATGGCATAGATGTCATCACTGAACACACGGTCCTGCCTGGTCTGCTGGATGTCGGTGACTGGTTGTATTTCGAGGATATGGGCGCTTACAGTAAATGCAGCGCCACCCGGTTCAATGGTTTCTCGAATAACCATGAGGTGATTTATATCTCTAGTGAGCCTGGTGCTTCGGCGCTACTGGACTATTAGTGTTGTCGGATCACCTCGCTTGCCTTGATACAAGTTTGTTTTTTGTTTTCTGCCGTATGGCGGGGTAATAAACTGTCCTGTTTTATGTTAGTCGTGCTTTGCTTTGATATTTTGATATATGAGTAGGTACCTAGGTATCTTGGTTTTGATTGCTAGATTAACAAAATCGAGTTTGTTTTTGATTTTTGCTTTCCGGTCATTCTTTTGATGTTGATGATTTGGTTGTTGGGCAGTGAAGTTAGACCATAAAGAAAACTACGTGAGGATAGAACAGAGATATATAGGTATGGTTGAGATAGAGCCAGAATAGATTCAAGAGTTACTCGGGGTATATTGCTGTTATATTCATGATCCTAACAACACTAGGTCTAATCAATCGTTTCTCTATCGTCCCGCGTATCTAATATGCAAAACATCATACCTTACTGTCATCTATACTCTTTAAACATCCATCTTTCGATCTATACAGAATCCTCACCCGGTCTCCACCTTTAGACGAGTCTCTCAACAACCAACTCCCCGTTCTCTCCATCAACCTGCACAAGTCCTCCAGCTTCAATCTTCTTCTTCCACTTCGCAGACTCATACCTCACCAAAATAAACGTAATTCGAGCAACAACATCCAGATCCGCATTCTCAGCAACTGCACTAGAAGGCGTAAATGTCCACCGTCCAAATGCCCAGTTGAGGATATAGTGTTGTTGCACAGGGGTATCGGGTTGGGATTGGGATTGGGTAGACTTTTCATGGATACTTTCAGAGGAGTCAGCTGGTGGATTCGAGGACGAGCAGCGGACGATTCCTTTTATCCTGTAGACTTCTTCTTTGGGCGCTGACAGGAGGAGGTGTTCAAATGCAGAGGTGTTGATTGTACCCTTCGAAGCGGATTTGAGCGTAACAGACAGAACCTCGACTTCAGACTGATGCTCTCCATGCCCACCATGGGCATGTCCATTCTCATGACGATGATTTCCCTCCTTCCCCGGTAAATCCACCACCCCCTCGGCCATCTTAAACAGCGCGCCATCAATTCCCAGCAAAACCTCCCTCCCCACCTTCCCCCGATCAGACCTAACCCAAGGAGTCTCAACTTCCAAATCACCCACCCGATCCAGACAAACATCAAACCGCTGCTCGGGGACATTCTCCCACTTATTGAAAACGATCAAATCCGTATACTTGGCCTGCAACTTCGCCGTGTAACTCGTATCTTCGTAGCCCTGCCAATTCTCCACATCGATAACGGACACCACTCCATCAAGCACAAAATCCCCGGTCTCCCTCGCTATGCGGTTAACTTCCATAGCTAGTGTAGCGGGGAATGCGGAGCCGCTTGTTTCGATTATTATGCGATCTGGCTGGATTTCGGTGCGGAGTTGTGTGAGCGCGTCCGATAGTTGGCCCACGAGGTTGCAGCAAATGCATCCGTTTAGGAGTTCGCGGACGCCAGAGATGGATTGCGTGGAGGCGAGTTCGGAGTCGATTGCTAGGTCGCCGAATTCGTTTTTTAGGAGGGCCAGTCGGTAGGAAGGCGGTAGTTGGGGGATAAGGTTTAGGAGGATCGTTGTTTTGCCGGAGCCGAGGAAGCCGGTTAGGATTGTTATTGGGATTGGGGCCAT
>MVGC01000141.1:0-51595 GCA_003589665.1 Aspergillus sclerotialis | reverse complement strand
GGGGAGGATGGAGAGGAGATCCATGAGGTTGGAAGGAGGGGAGAGGGTGCCGAGCTGGTGGTTGATATGATGTGTGGCTTGGCGGTTGTTGATATCAGCGGGAGCTCTTCAACATACATCACTACAACTTCGAATTTGATTTTGAGTTATGATACTTTGCTTGACCGATTTTGTTTCATCCTGCTGATTTGATTTATTATTTCAGCTGAATTTACAACAAATGATTTTTTGAGGAGCTTCTATGAATTCTCACATCTACTAGCATCCCCAAATATAGATTGCTACTCTTCGCGCTTTCTATATGACTGGCACACAAAAGGGTTGAGATGACTGTCAGCAAAGTTATTCTCTCTACTAATAGAGAATTCTAGATGGCTAGTGGCATTGAAATTCTGCTGAAATGTGCCAACAAATACCTATATTACTTTTGAGTTCCGCGTTTCAAGCAACAAGACCAATTCGCTCCTTCCAGTTAATCCTCACCTAACCTCCTCGATGAGCATCCCAGTACCGCTTACTGTCCTCGATCACCTTTTCCTCCCATCCCGCGACAGGCCCAATGACCTCCACCGCCGTCTGGCCCCGCTCAAACACCGTCCGACACGGTAAGTCCAGCGAGAGGTTCTCGGGATTATCGGCACCGACAACCCCATGCAACGCCTTCTCTGAAGCCAGGTAGACCAGGCGCCCGATATGTGCCCAGTAGATGGTGCCGGCGCACATGGCACACGGCTCCCAGGTGGAGACCATGGTGCAGTCGGCCAGGTACTCCCAAGCGAAGTTCTCAGCGGCATTGCGCGCGAGTTCACACTCGGCGTGCCGGACATGAGAGAGAGAGAGCGAGGACAGAAGAATAGTTTTATTGTCTGGTGCAAGGAGGAGGGCCGCAAAGGGCCGTTTGCCGTGGAGGGTTTGGCCCGTGGCTTGCAAGGCGAGGCTGGCAGCCGCCGCGTCGGAAAGTTGTATGTCTGTAAGCGCTGGCATGTTGTAACCGCTGCTGTACTGTAGAGGGTTTGTATTACGAGCAGATGTACTTCGGCTTGGAGTTAAATAGTCATGACCATAGGGCTGGTGTGGGGTAGCTGGCAAACGTGGGGTCGGAGCGCGCCGCTGACCGTCGATGTATAAGACTTGGCCATGATATAATCTGGACAGACGGAAAGCGTACTGTAGAAGAGGGAAAGCTGCTGAATGCAAATGAAAGAGCCGAAGGAATATTCTCCCGGGGCTCAATTTTAGGAGCATTAAATACCCGCTTTAAACAGGCATAACAGATCGTAAAACCTGTCTATAAAGGATTGAATTAGACAAGGCATTAAATTCATTTAATTGGGGAAGTTACTATAGTATGTCATTCTATTAGACAGGCCCAAGCGTCTTAGATTTTGCAGAAACAACTGCTACTTGTCCCAAGCGCCTGGTATACGTGACCACTGCAAGGTAGCCAGTTACTCGAATGAGCTCACGGTGTTGCTTAATGGAGAAGATCTCAACTATTTCTCCGTTACTCAATTGGGTACACCGGACGCTTACTTTAAAGTTGGTGACTATAACCAGGGGAAGAATGTTGCTAGTGAGGTTGCTATACTCTCTATTGATTTTGAGGATTTTTGATGTATACAGATAAGAGGAGAATAGGGCAACTATTACAGTATATTTCCTTCCTTAGCTCCTGTCATGACAGATTCTCCTAAGAAGTTCTTATTGGAACATGTAAAATGCATATAATAATATTATGATAACTTTGAATTGAGCCTTAAGCCTATTCATCGCCGTACAGTCCTCAATTATATTGGGGTCCACTAGCATACTGGGAGTCTGGGAAGGTAGCTTTATTGATTCTCAAACGACCTGTGACAAAAATAGGCTAATAAAAGCTATTTGCAGTTTGAGAGAGCTGCAATTGAGCTTCTTGGCTTGTTCAGCTTGGCTGATACATAGAAGACTCAATGCCATTTCTCACCTACATAGTACTATACCACCACGATAACAGCCAACAAACCACTTGAAGCACTAGAATGTTACAACAAAGGAATAAATAAACTAATCTGAATACTTAGTAAGTAAACATATGAATATACTTACTAATATCATGCATATAGTAAGGTAGGTAGGTAACAGGGGGTTGGTATATAAATCAAAGTAAGGGTAACATTTAACATCCAGTGTGATTATGGTCGAGTGGTTTGGCCGGCCACATTTGCCAGTTAGAAGTGCTGGGTTTGAACCTGCCCATCTCTTGGTGAATATTTCCTCAGGAGAATTTTTGCTGGGTTCGACGAAACAGACCAGCCCTGAGGCACACCTCAGGATCGACCCAGCTGGTCGTAGTTTCATAGCCAAGCGTCGCCTACTAGGAGGAGGCTGCCATCACGGTGAACTTTTTGCTATTCTGTCTTTTTGCTTTTTACCGTTTGGTGTGGTTTTGGTGGTGGAATTGGGATTGTTTTGAAGGGGACTGCTTGTTTTGGATGGATTGTTTTACCGTATTGGGAAAGCACCACTGCTTCCAATTGAGGTAGATATTACCCTTCAGACCTCGCCTTTTGATTAATCGGCTCTTATATTAGCTGATTTATGACTTCTGTATCAGTCAAATAACTTATGTGCCTTCTATTCAAGAAATGGTCGTATCTTTTATGTGTTTGGACTGACTCGAAGGTATCTATCTGGGAGTTGTTCTGCGTCTTCTTTGTTCCTTGAATTCTTTCAGCTTCGTTCCAAATACCAAACAGGAAGAACTGAAGGGTCAATGTGCTTGTAGAGAGACAAAGACAGACAATGGTATTCACGACCAAATTTGCATGCAATCCTAGTCACCTTACTGTACTATTATGAGAGAAAACCTGACTCCTTTGACGAGTTCAATCGACCCGACCGGGGTTTACTTTACTAAAAAACTCTCGCTACTAAGTACTTGGTAACATACCAAGAACAGAATTCGATGCTGCCGTTCCTGTACACTATATCACAACTCGTCAATTACACCATAATTCTCGGCTTTGTCACAGAAGCGGGTGGCTTTTACCAATTTCCCATAGAGACAAATCGAAACGCAGCATGATCAACTCCTTCGAAAACATAATTTCCAGACTATCGAAGATGCCATCGCAGCCAGCCCGATTCCACGTGGAGGAACATGCAATAACGGGTGGGCCCGCGATGGGATGAAGTATGAGCCTGTCATTTCAGCACGTTCATCCACACCAGGTCCACACTGCATGCATCGTCTTCCGAGGGCGCTTATCACGCTTGCCATAAAAGGTATGCTACATTTCCCCGACGAACTGGTCTAATATGTCATCGAATACTGCTGTCAGTCGATCGATCTGTAGATCTCACCATTTATCGAGCGTTTATCAATGCAAACGGATCTTCTTTGAGTGCTCTCCATACCCTCGAGGGCTGCGGCCATGAGCCAGTTCTCAAATCAAGATACCCACGAGTGCGATAGTAGCTCTTCCCGCCGTGAGAGTACGGTCTCAGCTTCCACCGTGTCGTCCGTTTCTACCAGCATCCTCTACCAGAGCCCCTTGACCTCGCCAGGGTCCGGGTCGCGGAAACAGTCATGGCAGCTGTATGATGATGTGGTGCGGCTTAATTTGAACCCATTTATGACTGTGTATGTGTTCCACTGCCCTTTCATGTCTGATGGACGACTTACAAACCCCCGCAGTTATTTCGTGAAAAACGGTCAGCTTTTCAAGTTACGCTATACACATATAGATCTCTGCAAAGAACCTACAGGCGCATTAAAATGCCTCGAGCTCGGAGGAGGAGTCGGGCAGCAAACACCGTTCGTGCATACTTGTGAGTTGCTACAACCTCTCAAAGAGAATAGGATACTAAACAATTGCAGTTCTCCAAACGAGACTCCCCGTCCCGCATCTCGAACATCCTAAACAGTCCTCCGAATACCCCCTTCGTGTCTCCTTCCTCGAACACCAAACAGTACAAGCCGCCCATGTGGTCTTCACGACTCAACTATCATATAAATTCGAGAACTGGGAGGGTATGTGATGGCATTTATTCGTCTCTGGCTACGCTGACTGCTGGTAGACTGTGTACAATTCCAAGAAAACCTCCTTGCCTCTAAGCTTATATTTATTGCGGGTATGGCTGAGGCAAAATCCAAAGGTCGCGGCGAGGAATGTATCAGTCAAAACCTGCGTATTCTACGGGCGCAAAATGGCAAACGAGTTATGCTATTCTTTGCCAATTCGCAGCGACATGAACTAAAGCGATATGTGTCTATTCCCCGTAAGTTATTGTAGCCTTTCCTAACCACTGAATTTGCCTAATACTCATAGTCAACTGCGTTGGGAATGTGAAACCACCAAAAAAGCCCGGGCGGCCAGTGGTTATGGAATTGCAACCGAATTTCGAGATTTTAACACAGATGAGAAATTTATCGATCCTATTCCTTGACGATGATGGTTAGTGCTTTTCTCACTAGCTTCTCGAGATAGAAAGCTCACCTATTGCTTCTAGTTTGCAAGGATTTCTGCCAGCTGCTGTCGAACGACATTACGATTGGATGAACCTTGTGGACGACGGGGGGTTATAATATGCTGGCATAGCGGAGTTTATGGCGTGCGATTCAGTAATTAATGAGCACCGTGTGATACCACTTTAGTTTCGATATAATTAAAAGTATTTAGGAAATTACTTGAGTTTCCTCATAGTGAGCGCGAGAACCGCGATTCTAGAATACGGACAATTTAGGGCTCGCCGAGCGTCTTAGTGCCCGCAATACCCGCACGTGTGGGCAAAAAGAACTCGAATTGGCTAATGAAGCCTCCACCAACATGCAGTAACTTCAACAGGGGCCCAGCACTGAGTTTCAACATGACTACCCCATTGGGTATTTTCTCGTACCCGGTAGACTTTCTAATGATTGACCGAGTGTGTCTCGGACAAGTTCCTGATTAGTAGTATATCTCGATCCGGATCCCCTGGTGCTCCTCAATGCATCCTTTCATAGGTACGCAGCGGTACATGGTCCTGTCCCTTCGCTATGCGAAAGTTTCACGCCCGTCTATACAAGACCGATCGCACGCGGGACTTCGATCATGAACAGGTATATCATATGCACGGGATGGCGGGGTCGGGCTAACAGTTTGTAGGATCGATATGTACGTATGCGGCAGATCTATGATACTATCGACAGACAGTCGTATCAATGGATTGTTGTATTAGTTGCTGGTATAGGTTTCTTCCTCGATGGATATACAGTGAGCATGAATGAGAGTCTGTGAAACAATGGCTGATAGATACTAACGGTATCCGCGATTACTACTAGCTCTTCGCAAATAATATGGCCCTCCCGATGATCTCCTACGTTTACTGGAGAGATGAAGTCTCCTCTTTGCGACTTACCTGTATCAATATCGCGACGCTGGCGGGTACCTTATTTGGGATGATGTTGTTTGGGTTCCTGGCTGATAAGCATGGGCGTAAGAAGATGTATGGTGCTGAGCTGGTGCTTCTTATCACCGCTACGCTGGGCGTGGTGATGTCTTCTAGAGGTGAAAATGGAAGTATGAATGTCTTCGCTTGGCTCGTGTGGTGGAGGATTTGTGTCGGTATTGGTGCCGGCGCCGATTACCCTCTCAGTGCGGTGATAACGTCTGAGTATGTTGCTCTTTTGTTCGGCAAGTTATTCGGTGTTTACGCTGACTGGATAGATTCGCTCCTACCAAACACCGTGCCCGCATGATGGCCAGTGTCTTCTTCATGCAGCCTCTGGGACAGATTGCTGGAAATCTGGTCTCGCTTATTGTCATCGCGGTCTCTCATGGAAGTGACGATAACGACATGACTCGAAGCATGGACAGTGCATGGCGCTGGGTACTCGGTATTGGAGTCGTCCCCGGCTCCATTGCAACCATCCTTCGGTTCGCTATTCCGGAAAGTCCGCGCTATGTTGTTGAAATTGAAGACGATCCTATAACCGCTGAATTCGACGCCACGACTCTTTTCAGCGAGCCTTCGATGAGTCCTGCGTTTGATACCACTAGCCTCACTACTGGTGTCGGGAGCACCATTCAGCTACCCCCAATCTCGTCAATCGCAAGTTATTCTACTCATGAAGATGACGATCATAATGACCATCTACCACCTGCGACACTTAACACACATTGGCGCCTGGCCCGTACCGATATTGTGAGATACTTTTGGACAGAAGGTAACTGGCGTGCATTAGCGGGCACTTCGCTAGCATGGCTGCTCCTCGATTTTGGATTCTATGGCATCGGTCTTTCAAGTCCGCAGTTTCTCGCTGAGACATGGGGCGCGCTCCACATTACCGGCGCAGCTCCAAACTGGATGACAGATAGCCGACCTGGCGCGAGTGTCTATGACATGTTTTTTGACACCTCCGTCCGTGGCCTGATTGTTTTGAATATCGGCAGCTTCGCCGGGTGCCTACTTTTCATCGTCTTTGCCCATCGCATCGACCGTGTCGCTTTGCAGAAGTTCATGTTCCTTGCCCTGACTGCTCTTTTCATTGCCCTAGGATGCATGTTCACCACTCTATCCACGAGCACACCGGCTGTCGTAACATTATACATAGTTGGCCAATTCCTCTTCAACTTCGGTACGTACTTCCCCATTTCCATCATCACCCTACAAACCATCCAGCTAATACAACCAGGCCCAAACGCAACAACATACATGATCCCCGCGGAAATCTTCCCAACGCGGTACCGAGGAACCTGCCACGGCCTCAGCGCTGGCGCCGGCAAATTAGGTTCAATTCTCGTCCAAGTCTTCTCAACATACTACCACTTCGGCGTCGATTCCGGACCAGCAGCATCCCGTCGCCATGGCATTGTTCTCTTTGTTTTCAGCGCTTGCATGGTTATCGGCGCTGCGGTTACCCATTTTTGGATTCCCCCTGTTCAACAACGGAATGGTCGTAATATGATCTGGGCTGGGAGGTCGTATACCCTTGAGACTCTGGCCCTTGGGCGGATGGGTCTTAAGAGTCGGGATGCGAAGTCTAGGAAGAGGGCTAATAGGCAAAGAGCCTTGTCTTTTAGTGGCTAGGGTTTTCTCCTTTGTTTTATATAGTCTAGACAGTCTGATATCACAAGTCGCCTAATACAGCTACTTGCGGATAGTATCAGGAGTGATCCCACGCTCTAAAAGCACATCAATAATAGATTGACACCCAGAATTCATGGCCGTCTTAGCCACAGATACCCTGAGAAAGTGTGCAAATACAAAATACACACGCACCGTTCTCAACAAGCAACCGAAACTCGGTAGGTTTCTCGAGCTGTACCGCTGTGATTAACGCCTGGCTTGACTTTAGCGGTTCCACGCCATCCTTGAGAAGCAACTCAATCCCGCGAAGACTCTCTTAAGTGCCAGATGGATTGGAGATGTTTCCCGACCTCGTCTTCCAGGCGGAGAACCCACAGGCCAGGAAGCTTTGATGTTCGGATCGGCCCCGTTTCCAACAACAATTTTTGCCGTAGATAGTGGGTACGGAGCGGATTCGAGTGCGCTGCATAGTGCCTGTTGACTCTCGACAGGAAGTTGGAAGTTGACGTCCGCCCCTTGGGATAGGAGATATCGAATGGGATTAACATCGCCTCTTTCTGCGGCATATTTTAATATCCAGTAGTGGTTTAATCTGGGGTTTGTTCTCTTGTACGGGTATTTGCGCAGCTGGTCGAATAAAAATTCCTCTACTACATAATGCTCATTAAAAGCTGCTTGAGCTAGAGGATATCTCCCGTCGGTATCGTGGGATAATAGTTTTGCACCTCGAATAACAAGTATATGGACTAAATCAAAATGCCCCAACTCATAGTATAAATTATTCTAGAGAGCATTTGGTATGCTTATGTTATTTCTTATAGCAAGTATATATAATTCAAGACACTCCAATGGTTCTCCATTTATTGCCTCTTTTTGGCGATGTCAGGCAACAGCCGATCCCTAGAACGGTTAGCGTTCCGTTCTTATATTCCCTCATCTCTCCACTTTCTCCAACTTTTCTGCACCTCAACCTTGGAGGTATTTAACCGTTGCCTTGTCATCTTGCAGAAATGAGACCATTTTTGACATTGTCAAGATTCCATCCAACCTCACGCTACTCGTTAACAAATAACTTGAATTCAAGGACTCTACAAGCCATGTCCTTCTCTCAGACCACTTCAAAAACAACCAACCAAGGCCAAAGATATATCTACCCGGCCGAAACCTCTAAGCATATAGCAACAATCCTAGGCTTCCCATCCAAGAAGTCAATCGCAGCCGCCTACTACGAATATGCATGTAAGGAGATAGCAAGTCTAGCAACTGCAATCTCAGCCTTCGAACCAGTCCGTCTGTATGCAAGGCCTGAAGATACAGAAAAAGCTCAGTCCTTGATCGCGCAAGGAAGTCCCAATAATACTGGGGTTTCCGGGAACGCTGCAAATATATCGGTAATCCCATTCCCAACCAACCATCTCTGGGTCCGTGATACCGGTCCCGTGTATGTTCGCCCCTTCGGCGACGGATCTTCGAAGGAACGCTTCGCGGTCAACTTCCGGTTCTGCGAATGGGGAAGACGAGACGCTGTCAGTGATCACCATCGTGCGGCGGATGGGCGCGATTGGCCTGCTATGAGTGCTGAGGAGTTAGATGAGAATGCGAAGTTTGCGAGTCGGGTTCTTGAATCGGACAGCTCTCCTGCTCCGGTGACGAAGGTTGAGTCGAAGATTTGCCTAGAAGGGGGTGCATTGGTTGTTGATGGTGATGGGACGCTTCTCGCTACGGAGAGTAGTATTCTCAACGAGAATCGCAATCCGGGTCTTTCGAGGGCTGATATTGAAGATGAACTACGACGTTTACTGGGTGTTGAAAAGATTATCTGGTTCCCTGGAAGGAAAGATCTTGATATCACCGATGTTCACGCAGACGCCGAGGTTAGTTTCATTCGGCCTGGTGTCGTGGTTGTCTCGCGGCCGCATCCTAGTGTTCCTAAGCCGTGGAAGGAAGTCTATGAAGAGGTGATACAGACTTTGCGGCAAACTGTCGATGCTAAAGGTCGCTCGTTTGAAATACATATACTTGACGAGCCGGATCCTACTGTTTTTGGAGATCTGTCATACGATGAGCCCGCGACGAATTATGTTAACTTCTACTTCGTTAATGGCGGTTTGATGCTTCCCCAGTTTGGAGATCCGAAGACTGATACGGAGGCTTTGGAGAAGTTGAGACAATTGTGTCCGGATCGTGTGGTGTGTCCTGTTCCTGTACGAGGTATTCCGTTGGCTGGAGGTGTTATTCATTGCTCAACACAGCCGGTTGTTGCAGTTAGCGATGATTGAAGCGAAGGAATCAACAAGATTTATGTAGATAATTGAGTGTGATGCTGAAGATTTATATGCATCATGTATTACTAAGTTAGTTTTGCATAGAATGAGTCATCCCACGCCCTACAGTTGTATACAAGCAATACGATCATCACCATCAATCTCAATCATTAAATCCCTATATCCCAATGGCAATCATAATCGAACCAGCTCAATTCCCAAAAGACGCCGACGCAGTCCATAACCTCTTCACCCTATACGCCAAATCACTAGGAGTCGATCTCACCTACCAAAATTTCCAAGAAGAACTAGACTCTCTACCAGGAAAATATTCCGAATCACAAGGCGGAGCCCTCTTAATCGCACGATCAGACACACCAACCAGCAATAATGACTCAACACCAAAAGCCATCGGCTGCGTCGCCCTCCGACGCAACACCAGCACCTGGTGCGAGATGAAACGCCTATACGTCGTCGCCGGAGCAAGAGGCACAAGACTTGGCGAGAAGTTAGTGGAAGCTATTCTGGTCCGTGCAAAAGAATTGGGCTATAGAGGTATTCGGCTAGATACGTTGGCTGATATGCGAGCCGCGCAGCAACTTTATCGCAAGTATGGGTTTGTAGAGATCGAAGGGTATTATGATACGCCGGTTGAGGGGACGATTTTTATGGGCTGTGAGTTTGGTGCCACTACTACACAGTAGTAATTGAGGGATTGATATTATTGTGTCGGCGTTTATCGGACTTGACAACTGTGGGGTCTGAAGCGAAGATCGGGATGGAGAAGCCCCAGTCAACAACTTGTTCAACTTGAGTCGTGACTGTGGAGTTTAGACATGGTGAATGACACAATGACTGAGTGCTCGACTGAATGGGCAGGAAGGCATGACACTCGGAGAGAACCTTCCATTTCGGCTTCTAGAGAAAAAAGGACCAGTTCTTCAAAGGAGTAAAGTTCAACGGGAATGCGATTATTGAAGCTACTAGTACAGTCCTGGTAATCACATTCAACAAGCTTACTTAACTGCGGACAAAATGACCATGCATTGATGATCCTGAGTTAAATCGCTGCAGCATAGATGCCCGCCAAGTAAGGTACATCATGCTAGAAATCCGCCGTGGGCTCGATTACTGGCCATGCTGCAAGCTAAACTCAATTCTCTAAGCGAAGCCGCCACAGGACTGAAGGGGATATTGAAGGGAACAACGTGGAGCGCGTCCTTGGATTCTTGCCAAGCTGTGTTAAACGCTGTGGCAATGGCCACAAGAGCGGTGACGGTTAAATCTGAGTTTCATGATTCTGTAAGGAATGGGTTGATCTTAATAGATGATGCTATTTCGAGGCTTGATCTCGACTTCGTGTCGAATATGAGACAACCGACCTTTTTGCCGAGTCGAGTGTAAAGCACGACGCCAACCCAGGAGGAAGATAGATGTATCACATTAACCGCGTTTCTCTCGCTCGCCAATCTCGGCAAAATATGACACGTACAGTCGGTTAGACTAGATACTTGGCATGCAGCAGAGTGTCTCAGAAAAAAGAAAAAAAAATGAACGTAATTGACAAGGATTAGACAATTTTAGCTTGAAACGCAAAGAGCGATCCATCATCCATGTTATGCGTAGAGTTATGCAGTAGATTCGGAGCCGAAAGACGATGACAATTAATTCGGGACCAATTCACCAATCCATTCAAAGGGATTCTCTTAGTCCACAATGATCTGCTCAGACCTCAACCAAAGGCCACAGCCGGGGGGTTGCGAACGAGTGGTGCGTGCACTAATTATTGACTACGCCGAATTATCGAAAAGATAGTTAAGGGTCTAGTGGGTAGACTTAGATCTTTTGAGTTTTCGAAAGTTTAAGTAGACTCAGCCGTGAAGGAGATCCGGAAGGTACAGTACAGCCAAGACAGTAAGGTAATCCATCCTTTAGATCGATCTGTCTGTTCTTTATCATATCATTGACGCATCATTGACAGGATGTATAGGAACCCGGTGAGACTTGGGATGGATCCTTGGCATGTTAAACGATACGGGGATGCAAAAATATAAGGGTAGAGAAAAAGCTTTATTGGGAGAGTTTCCAAGAGACCGCGGTCGGAGTGACCTGATTTCCTTGAGGTAAGTCCTTGTCAGGATGATGTTCGATAAACAAGCACAAGCCGTTATTTGTGTTCGAACCGAGCGAGTTATGCCACTAAGCATTTCGCTTTCTTTTAAGGGTCAGCATTGCAGCTCCTCACTAGGATGATGCCAGTCTGCTTGGCCGGTGGGTTGAGGACCGTTTATTGCGTGCCTGGACTAGTGTAGATAGACTTGATATTATTATTATCACTTGATCTTGGAAACTACTCCGGAAGCTGCTTGCTTTTGCTGGAGACGGGATAAAAGACTGGCTAGGTATTGATGGTACTGCCTTTTACGGTGCGGACCGCGGGAGTGGGGGGATAAACCTTACCGAATAACCAAGTAATACGGTAACGAATCACAGGCCAATTGAACCGGAAATGGGAAACGGACAAAGAAGCGCTCCATGCTCAGGTGGGAATTCCTTGAGTGGACAAATCGACTGTAGATCCAATCTCACGGCGGGCTGGAAGCTTGTTGGAATCCACTCGAGTCCCCCATGATTGGCTGGAGTTTCGATCAGTCAACAGATTTGCTTTTTTCACAGACAGGGGTCAGATTATCGCCTTGTAAGTTTTGGTCAGGGATTCCCTGTCTGGGATGGTATTGTATTCTCCATTTGCTAGTCATTTCTACTAGTACGGCGACTTCCGGATGAACAGCTAGGTCACCTGGAACTTCAATGTCAACATGACGATTTGATTCACTTTGGAAAAATAGATAATTTCAACTTAAGCGAGATAAGCGCAGATAAAGGAGGTATTTGAAAGGAATCCGATCCGGCGGGCTGGGAGTGGCAATAAAACCCAAGAGAGCAAGCAGATTGGGGGCAGACGGGAGATTACTGCGTTACCGTAACCGTTTCCCTGGGAGGCCTTTTCCTTACTCTGAAGGTATTTTCCTGTCTGGTGCACGGTTGCCCGGTGCCCCACTAGTGTTAGCTATGGCCCAATAATACTGACCCACTAATGCGCAGACCACGGTTCCGGCAAGTCTATCCCCTCCTTTTTAGGGTCTTTTGGGTTTAGCTTTGAATCTTAATCCATCCCCTCCACCGCAACCCACTGCTTAGGTAACCCTCTTTACCCGTAACCATACCGAATAGCTATACTAGTGCCTAACCTAGTAATTTATGTCCCCCGTGTTCCCACTGCCTCCTCCTTTTGCTCTCCCTCGTGGCTGTCCTTTCTTCCTGGCTGGCTTTTTGGTACTTTGTCTGCAGCCTTCCTGGGTTGATTTTTGTTCTTTTTTCCTTTCATTTCTCCTTTCCGTTTCCTTTTTCCCTCGTTTCTGACCGGGTCCGTTTTGAAGTCGCTGTCGGTGACACTTCTTTATCTCGTGGCCTTGTCTGATCTGGTGTCGGGATACAAATTGAAGGGAGCGAAGGATTCTGTCGCCAACTCAGCTGTCAGACTTCAAGGGGGAAATACGCGTTTGTTAGGTGGATGAACGTTCCATGTGCGTATGATCGAAACTGCTTATTTTATTCGTCATGGAATGAGTTTGAATCTCTTGTGCTGACTCCCCCTACCAGTCATAGAATTCCTGTCCCTCTAACTCAGTTGATCATGTCAACAATGGCGACCATGCCTAAGCGGTTACCTCCACGCCAGCCGGGAGATGTCGAGGTTAGCCGGATTACCCAGAATGGGAAGAAAATTATATACCGGTTGTTCGTCAAGCAACAGCCGATCCAGGCCCGCGCATGCGGTGCTGGTGTAAAATGTATGCACCCTTTGAATAGAGCTTGGTGAAGATCGCCAAAATTGATTGATGAATAACTAGCATCCGCCGACCGTCGCCCAGTCGATCCTCCACCTGTCGTCCAACTACGCATCTTCGAGACAGATCCTGATGACAGCGAACATGGAGAGGATGTCACTTTTCCGTATAACGCCAATTTCGTTCTTTATGCAAGTATAAAGAGCGCCCGTGCCATTGCGCAACCCAGGGGTACTGGAGCTGAGCGCGAGCGCGTTCCAGTCTTGACTGGTGTGCCTGTTGCGGCAATTGCGTATCTGGATCGTCCGGAGCCGGCTGGCTACTTCATTTTCCCTGATCTATCCGTGCGCCACGAAGGAAGGTATCAGCTGAACTTCCACTTATATGAAGAGGTCAAGGAGAACAAGGATGCCGATATAAATAGTCCGCGGAGACTAGGCAGCGTCTCGTCCTCGTCAAACCCAAGGACTCCCCAAACTTACCTGAACTTCCGCGTGCAGGTCGACTCGGATACTTTCACGGTATTCAGTGCTAAGAAATTCCCTGGGCTTCACGCAAGCACATCTCTCAGCCGGTGTATTGCAGAGCAAGGCTGCCGGGTGCGTATTCGTCGCGATGTTCGAATGAGACGGCGTGGGGAGAAGCGCCACAAGGACGACTTTGACTATAACGATCCGTTGTTTCCTCGACCGAGCAAATACTTCACCCCAGACCCGTACGGCCCAGGTGCAAGTCCAATTGAACGCCCTCGCTCGTCCAGGTCAAGCACGGTCGACACCACAATGGCGTATACTCCCGATGTGCAAAGACGGCCTTCGATTCCCGATTATGGTCCGCAATATGCACAACCTTTACCAAGGCGCATGGTTCCTGCTCCTCCCGCTGCCTGGACTCATGTGCCTCCTTACCAATCTTACCAGTCACATCTTGCCTTCGGTTCTGGCCAGTTCCAGGGACCCCAGCTTCCTCCTACACCACCTCCAGTAGCACCAGCAGTGCCATACTCGCCTCAAGTAGCATCGACCATGTCTTACTCGCCCCAGGTGCCATACTATCACGCAAGGCACCGGTCGAGTGTCTCGGAGTATGAGCCGAATTCAAATGGCTATCCATCTCAACAACCTCCCATCCCAGCCGAGCCACCAAGCTACGGCAAGGTCCCCGAAGTGACCCGCCAGCTCCAGCCATTGACGCCTTTGGTCACTCAGCCATATCCTGAAGCCCGCCATGCAGACCGCAGTGCCAACCCGTCCGCTACACCTACAACCGTATCTAGTCCCCCGATGACACTTCCGCCCTGCAAGGACCTCGAGGCGATGGCTATGTCCCAGCCACCTAGCAGCATATCGTCGAGCCCAGCCTTCGACCCTAGGGGGCGTCTTTATGAGATTGAGAACACGCTCACCAAGCGCTCTCACGAAGAGTCTTTTGGCCGCGACGACAGGCGTCTCTTCAACGGCATGCGCCCAGACTCCAGTACATATCCTGACCCTAATCGGAAGGGTTCTTCCCCGTTCATGCCTGTTCCCAATAAGATGGAGGGCGAGTACCGACGAGCAAATGGGAGTACCAGAACACGGTTGATTTAAGCTTTCTCCCATTAGCGTGGCAATTAATACATTGGTTGGCGTCTGGTTTTGTTCGGAGGGTCTTGTGTCGTTAGTGAATTCGGTTCTGTTCAGTCAGTTCAGTGTCTTTGATATCCTTCGGATGGGCCTTCTGTTCGTTGATAATCTACTCTAGTTTGCATACTGGGGATTTTTAAACTTTTCTTTAGTTCTTGTCTTTCATGTTTATACCACCACCCGCCTTTTTCCTGTATATGATTTATTCCCCTGTCTACTATATACGTGCGGTTGGTTACTTTCTTTCCAAATTAGCTCTCTCCTTACCTGTCTCTGTCTGTTGCTCGTGATAGCTATCTACTAGTGATCGATTCGCTATAGAATCTAAAATCGAAATAGTGAGATTGTCTGATTTGGATTAGATAAAAAAAGTAGCAGCAGTGGAGTTCGGGTGTGTACTTCTGTAGTAAGACATAGGCAGAGCCTTGCTATCGGACATCCCTACAATATCCACACATTGCATTCCGGGACAATCCCAATTAACAGGTTCGACCGTTTGAGACATGCAGGCGGTATTTAATCAAACCTTGAATGCAGGAGTTGAAATACATATGCCCCAAGGGGTCAATTTACATGTATCCTGCATGCCGTTTAGTTCTCAAGGATTGAGATTCTTAAGAATATATTCAATTTGAACGAGGGTATTTTAAAGGAGTCCAGGGATCCGGTCCAGGGATTGTTATGGACAGGGCTAGCATAGGGGGAACACTAGTTCATGTCAGTTTAAACAAAGGGGAATTAGATTTCCCTGGTATAAAATAAACTCGACGGTTAACCTTCCTGTCAATTTTGACCAGCTACTGTCTGTCTGTCCTACCTATTGTAAGTGAAGTAAGTCCTCGAAAACATAGTTACAGGAGCGAGGCCTGATTACATAATATTTACCTTCAATACCACCAAAACATTCCGAGAGATCAGTATAAACAAGTCGCGTTTCTCCCTCGCAATCCCTCGCTTTCCTCTTTCCTCTTTTCCTTATCTTTCAATTTTTTTTACCGCTTCACACAGCTGTCACTTACCCGCGAAAATCAGTGGAGAAAACCAGTGAGTGCGTTCAATTCTGACCGCCAATCCTGGAAACCCGGGAAACCAACTAGGCTAATATTTACTAACAAAAGACCTACCTAACACGCAGATAAATGCCCAACTCCTAACCAGGCCAATCTTCTGTTTTCTCCCCGCCGTCAAAAAAGGAACGATAGTCTCTACCTACCCTCAGCATGTCATTATAATGAGCACCTATTATACGAGCATGTTCTACCCTCCGAAGCGCTCTCGCGCTATGAGCGCTTCGGAGGAAGAGGAGGAAGAAGATTCCGACTATCCATCTGAAGAATCCGGCCAATTCGACGACGCAGTGGAATCAGACTCCGAACAACATTCCGCGAAACGGCGTCGCTCGAACGACTGGCCCTTGAATGACAATATTGACGGTACTGCTGGCATCCAACGGTGGAAATTCCCCGGCAACGGCTCCCCACGTGGGCGCGCGGGATCGGGACCCTGCAGACTCGCTCGTGGCGACCGCCCTCGGCGCTCACGGTTCATCGAGGAAAGAATGTCCGATAGCGTGAGCGCGAAACCGCCTAGTATATTTACTGGCGAGCCGCGCGATCCCAAGGGACAGAGGAATTCGGGGATTTTCAGATTCGGAAAGGCCATTGCTTCTGCGTTTAATCCGTTTGGTGCGTGGAGTAGTGGATCTGAGACATCGAAGACGTCGACGGAGTCGGAGAGGGGCGGGAAGGATGATGCGGTGCTTCAGGCTGAGAGGGCTTATGAGGAGCTTAAGAAGGCAGGGTTTAAGGGGACGAAGCAGGGCGGTTATATCCAGCATGGGAATGGGAATAGGGTTGATTCGAATGTTGCGGATCAGACTTGGAAGATGATTCAGGAGAAGATGGAGTATGGTGCTCAGCCTTCTCATTCGCATTCTCAGTCTCCTGAGAAACAAGTGAGGCAGGATTCAACTGGGTCTTCCCAGCTTTCTGCAACTCCTGGTCGGCGCGATGGGACCCCGTTGCTTTCCCCCTTCCAGGATCTTCGTCGGGCCAAGTCTGCGTTTGCTATTCCTTATATCAAGCGGCATGGTTCGACTCACTCGCAGAGTGGAGTATCTGAACCGTCTGACGAACCCGAAGTCCGGAGACAGAAGTCTCGCAAGGAAATCCAGAGACAGACCAAACTAATTAAGAAAGTTAGCAACCTGGAAGAGAAACTGGACAAGGCTAGGCGAGAGCTGCGAGAGTTGTCGGGCGACGGGGAAGTCCAACCCCAAACTCTCTGCATGGAAAGGCCCTATACCAGGAAATTTGTACCAGGTGCTCTTCCATCGCTTCCTTCGGAAAGGCTGCTGGAAAGCTGTCTCCCGCTGTCTGGCTCCCCGGAGCCTGAGACTGAGCCACCTCATTTGACTCTGATGTCCCCGAACGTCTCCCGAATGGGAGAGAGCCAAGAGGATGTGCAGTATGATCAGGCTACGAAGCACAGCACTACGCCGCGGAACCCGAAATCGTCGAAACGATCCAAGAAAGACTTAGCATTGGACAGTTCCCCGCGCAAGAGAAAATCCCCCAACCCCGAGACCAAGCGAGAACCAACCCAAACCGACAGGGCCGAATCAATGACATCTCAGACCCCAAGAAGAGCAAAGCTCCAGAAAACCAATAAAGACGATAGTCCTCGCGCCGCGGAGCAAAAGCAATTCCAACCCGACGATGGACCCTCGCCATCAAAAAAGACGCAGGCAAATATTAGATCCCCACGACTGAGGATGAGAAAAGGACAGACGAATCTCCGCTCGGCTATTGGAAATGATAACAACCAAGGTAGCGATCCCGAACCACATTCCCAGTATCATACCCAGGAAGCTCATACCACCAAGCCAACTCTTATTCGCATTAAGAGAAATCGGCGATCCGTCCAGGACTCTATTCCGCCCGTGCCGCCAATTCCAAAGGATTTTATTGCTGCTGCTGCGAGTGTTGATACTCGTTTCGTTAAAGAGCCAGAACCGACAGGCTATTCCACTCAGTCGAAGATAAAGACCGAAGAGTTTAGTTGGCCTGAGGACTGTTTTTGATTTGCGTCTTTGATCCCGTTCGTCGTTAGGTTACATGCAGCTGGAAATACCCCGAAGAGGAGGACTATACCCAAACATGACGAGTTACGATGTTACGAATTTCTTTATGGCGTGGCGTTGGCCGATGATTTATCCATTATTTAAGCAGGAGGTGAGATGAGTGAGGACTTGTTATGTTGGCGGATGTTGGAGCGATCATCTACTTATATACTGTCTATGCAATGAACTGATTAGTGGATGCTAGGTAGCTAAGGAATCTCAATAGTCAATTAATTCAATTACTTTGAATACCAATAGTGCTATAATTATGGCATAATGAAGGTGAAACCCAATACTTTCAGTATCAGCATCCCTACTTCCCAATCCCAGCCCAACACCATCAATCGCATGGCCCAATTACCTCTAGTTGAACTATAATACTAGTAAATGCTACCTACAGGTTGTTCAATACAGTACACATAAGTGAATTCCCCACGCTCCAGTAGCTACTGCATTTCTCACTCCACGACCGATGGGAATATCACAGCTACATCCAGGCAACGCCGACTCGGCTGCGCCAATTGTCCTAACTGGTCCCAAATCTTTTGTCCTTCTTGTAAGTGTTAGGCTTCAAGCGAGGGCAAGGGAGAAGATATTCCGCCGCCTTTCTAGGAAGGGCTTAATTTCCCTACTGCCTTCCTTATATCCTCACAAAATAGCAGTAGCATTCGCATGAGATCCAACACCACCTATCCCAGTTAGTCTAGTCCACGTATCAAAACCAAAGAAAACAAAACCACATACCAAGCACATTAGCAGGCGCACTAGTCAAAAAGAACACCCATCTCCCGCGTTCCCTACAGCGCTCCGCCAGCTTTTCCAAATCCCACATTTCTCCCAGCGGCATCCCCCAAAGCGCGAGGATACTCGAATGCAGAAACTCCGTCGGCTCGCCAGCAGGAGCAGGCCAACACTCAAAGGTAGGCGAGTCGCCCGCCACAGCCGCAAAATAGCAATCATGCAACCAGTCTTTCATTTCCTCGCCTTGACTCACACCCGCCCATTCCATATCAGTATGCGAATCGCGCAACGCGCCTGCTTTTCGGTCCGCGGGTGAGAGGCTGTCGTATCTATGCACGAAGCCGGAGCGGACGAGGAGGATATCTCCTACTTTTATGTCTCCGCCTTGCGATTGAGGCGCGAGGTTTAGGCCTTGCCATTGTGCGCAGGCTTTCAGCTCGGAGAGAGTGATGGGGTGTCGTTTGTATGGGTCGTATGCTTTCGAGTGCGTCTGGGCGTAGGTCCAGTAGTCTAGGAGAATGGCGCGGCCGGCTATCCCGTGTTGTGCCCAGTGGTGGATGCTGCATTTGTTTGGGGTCGGGGTTGGGCCGAGGATGTCGGATGGTTTGGTCTGGTTTTGGTTAGTTGGATTAGATTATAGAGTTATTTGGCTCAAGGGGAGATACGCCGTTGTAGAATGTTTGCGTTTGGATATGTGCACACTGGATTGCTTGGTTAGTTTTTCACTGCTTGTGTAGTCTGGGGAGAAAGACAAACATGGCGAAAGCCATCCCACTGCGTTCCGCTTTGGGTGTTCAAGGAATAGCTGTCATCGTATGCAATCCCAGGAGCCAATTCTGTAATCTTATGCTCAAAAGGCTGGCGTCCAAATGCTGGTGGTTCGGGGATATGTAATGGGAGACTTGATATCATCGATCAATCAGCTAGACATTCCCACTGAACAACCTATATAACCACCTATCCAAGTCCAGAAGAAGCAGAAACATACTCCAACCTCACCATCTCTCCAGTCTGAACCTCTGAAATAGCCTCTTTAACTCGTTGCGGAGTAAGTAGGTTTAGTCGTCCTAGCTATACCAAATATTAGTATATCTCAATCTATTCCCACCAGGGGCAATGTATGGTAGAGATAACTAACATAATCATCCTTCCCCCACACCCAAGCAGCGCCTTCAGGTGCACCGGCGAGTTTAGGGAGCTCTTTTCGGGATGGGAACTGGATGTTGTTTGGGTTCCAGGGGAAGTTGGCTGGGTCTTGGATAGACGGTGCCATGTTGCCTATGTATCAAGCTGTAGATGACTTGTTTGACTCGTTTTGACAGTTGAGCTGGAAATAGGTATAATATTGGTCGTAACTGCTATCTCTAGGCATTTGTGTATCTATGAAAAGATGGTTGGGCGGGGTTGGGGTGGAGTTGCCGGAAGGAGTGAAATGATGCCGAGGATGCCGATGGACTGTTATGATGTCGATATATGGATTATTACCGGTGTCATCCATGTTGAAGGTAGGATTTACCAAAGGTGAAAGTAGGGCATTGGACAACTATCTCGGGTTACCGTCAGTGAAGTGACCATTCCCTGGAAGGACTACAGTTCCAATGATTTCAGACCAATTGGCCCATTTTATTTGTAGTTTAGTCTTCAGATTATGATACAGAAAAGCTAATCATCCAGTCATGTAATGACATTGGGATTCTCAAATGAGATCTTGTCCCCCCAGAGAAAGAAGAATGCAAGCTGAAACACATTGCAGTATGTAGACATAAAAACAGTGGACAGATCCATACCGCATACCCATCCCGGTCCGATTGCGCCATATAAAAAAAAAAAACGAACATATCAATAATCATGAGCCACGGCCCTAGACCAACCCATGAATGTGGTTATCAAACGCCTAATGGAAACCCGAATGGAAGAAGCCATCCCAGCACCGAAGAGACAAGCGTGACTCATGTCAACCCAGAACGATTAGGAAATCTTGACATGCAAATGCCAAGTAAATCATATCACCCAGACGCCAGATATTATCAGCCGAAACCGAAGGCTGTAAAGGTTTATCCCCAAAATAACGGAACAACCATCAATCACCGCTAGGTTTCGCAAACCAAAAAGCGGAAGTCTTAGGTATGTGTTGGAACTCCAGTGGATTGCGGAGCACCGCGACCTCGGAAACCACCTCGACCACGGGACCCGTAACCACGCCCATATCCACCTCGTCCTCGTCCATAACCCCTACCTCTACCGCGGCCACGATAGCTGCCACGATAGCCATCAACGCTACCTTGGCCGAACGTTTCAATATTTCGTTTCTCTTCCTCTCCGCGCCACTCTCGGCTGCGGTTCGCCCCGTCTTCGCGGTCGCGAGCCTCGCTGGAGATGTTATCGAAGAACGAGGTCGCCTTGTTATAGCCGGAAACATCGCCTGATGCTGGGGTCTCAGCAGACAGATCAGCAGCGTTGGCATCGCCATTGGGAACAGCCGCATCAGCATCTGGAACGGGGGACCCAGACCCAATAGCCTCCTTGAGCAGATCTTGTTTGTTGAACTTGGCATTTGCAGATTCAAAGTCATAATCTGTTTCTGGAACCTCGATCTTCTTCCCATGGGCTTGATGCTGTGCACGATAGCCACCCCGTCCGCCACGAGGGTGGTATCCGCCGCGCTGAGGACGTTGGCCGTCGTATGGCTTCATTTCACCCATCTTCTTTGTGACATGGTCAACCGCCCCATCGGTGGGTTGAGTCTTTGGCTGAGCACCTGGTTGCGGCAGCTTAGCCATAGCAGCAGCAACAGCCGCAGTCGCCGCACGAGTAGCTTCAGTAATTGCAGCATTGTTTCCTGTAGCGCTTGCAAGCGGTGGGTTGGCAGCAACAGGAACCGGAGGCCTAGAGTTACTAGCAATGGGAATTGCAGGTTGGACACGTCCGCTCTTCGGTCCAGCGGGTGGGACTTTAGAGGCAGCGGCTGGAGGCGCAGTAGTGCTAGGCGCAGTGGTTGCGGTACTCTGAGCAGCAGGGCCAGTTGGCGCTTGGACGGCTTCAGCTACGGAAGGTTTAGATTCAACAGGTGGAGTTGGAGCAACTTGAGCGGATGTACCAGGACCAGGCGTAACATTCCGGCTGGTTGGCTTACTGGCTGGTTTCTCACCAACTGGGAGCTCTGAGGTTGGCTTGGGAATATTTACAGGTCCGCTTCCAGGGGCCATAGGACGCTGCTGTTGAGGCGGAGTTTGCTGTTGACCAGGAGGTCCAAGAGGAAACTGTGGAGGGAAGTTTCCGGGTCCTTGCGGGAAACCCTGGCCGGAGGGAAGCCATCCTGGTGGAGCTCCATATGGGAAATTGGGGAAGCCCGGTCCTGGTGGAAATGCAGGTGGTCCAAAGCGTTGTCCATATGGCGGGGGATAAAAACCTTGGAATTGTGGTTGTTGTGGATAGCCAGGAGGAGTGGGACGGGCGGCTTGGGGTTGTTGAGGTGGTTGGGTAGCAGGAATTCCTCCTTGAGGTCCTGGACGTGACATGCTCTGTTTTGAGTTAGCAACCCATGTCGCAGTTAGAGGATAGACAGGAAATTGGTGTAACAGAGCTTGATCATTCAGAAGGAAGGCAACGGAAATATCCACATGAATATGTTTGCGCAAATTCAGAACAGGTCTGTGTTTACATCCGAAATATTTCATCATTTGATCAATTGTCCGACAACGGAACGGTCGCTCTGAGATGAAACGAGCTATAGGTAAAACGGAAGGCTTCACTTACGCCTAGGATGGCAGGATCATCTGGGACCTGAGGCGGTTCGGGCTGAGCGTTTTCCTTTTCTTCGGCTATACTGATATCTTTGACATCACTGCCACGGAAAACTATATATTCATAAACACTGGACGAGGGTTGAATCTCCTCAGCAGGGTTGCCCCTTCTGCCTTCAGTCCCGAACGAGACAACATTCTCAAGAGCTATGGTCGAGGCTTCAGGGTTGATCTCATGTAAGGTACCAACATAGCTTGAAGAAAGTCAGCAAGTATTCAATCAGACGAAAGAAATGCGGTGCAAACATACCGGATATCACTCTTAGAGATCAGGTTGAAGCGCTGACTGCCAGGAGTTAATGCCAACCTAGCCACACAAACCGTGAATTCAGACCAGCAGAGAAGACTGACCCTATTAAATGGTTCATATCCATACTGACAGAGATAAGAGAGATGAAACAATTAGAAAGGAAAAAGGAAAGGAGGTGAGAGGGAACTAAGGGAGAGAGGGAGCGAAAGAAAGAGGGAATGAGGAAGAAGAAAAGAAGACAGGAGAAAAGAAGAAGCAAACTGAGTTTTTGTGGTGTGAAGCTCTACGGCGGACTGCAGAAGCTATTTTAGCAGTTTTGTCTCCTTCCATCCCATCCACTTCCTCCAATCTCCAATTTCACTTCTACCCATCATTATGTCTCGCTCTTCTAATCGCAATGATTTCTTTCAAACCTCGTTCGTCATATTTCAATTCCTCCTTCCTGTCCCTCACTAATTCCTCCACCCAGGGCCTCTCAAGACGACCAGAAACGTAAAGACACTAAATCTCGGAACACAAATGGAAATCCCATTAGGCTACAGAGTAAAGTCCTGGCCATTCGAGAAGATCCTTTGAATGATGGTTTGGTGTTTGTTGCTCAAAGTGGTGGCACTGTCAGAAAAATCATCCTCGAAGTGAGTGCACGGTGATCCTTGTCTCTTGCATTTCTACTAGTTGTAACATTGGCCGATCCTTACACCTTTATAGACAGGCGAAACTGCTGCTGTTTTCAAAGGCCCGACTGCGCCATTAACGAGTATCTGCTTCAGCCCGAATGGTAAACTATTATTTGCAGGGTGCTGGGACAATACGGTTTGGAGCTGGGATGTTGCTTCAGGGCAGCCGAGGCAGAGGTATGAGGGTCACACTGATTTTGTCCGATCGGTGACTAGCGCGAGACTGCATGGCCAGGATGTCTTGATTTCGGGAGGCGCCGATGCGCAGATATTGGTCTTTGATATCGTCAGTGGTTCCCGAGTCAGTACTCTGAAGGGCCATATCAAGGGAATCCAGGACCTTACAGTCGATCCGTTGTCGCTTGACCCAGATACTCCAGAATTGATCATTTTTAGCGCTGGAAGTGACCGGGAGATTCGGCATTTCGATATAGCTTCTGGCACTAAAGATCTCAGCAACACGGATGCGCTCCTGGCTCACGATACAAATGTCTACAAACTCCACTTCGACAGCGATGGTGATTTATGGACTGCCTCTGCCGACAAGACGACAAAATGTCTTGTCAGAGAAGATGGATGGAAAGCAAACATGACGCTACAGCACCCCGATTTTGTCAAGGATGTCGCCGTGCATGAACAAGGTGGTTGGGTAATCACCGCATGCAGAGATGAGGAGGTTCGGGTGTGGAATCGATCTGTATGTTTCCTTTACTGAAAGGACGGTTTTGTTTTGATTTGGTTGCTAATAATTTTAGACTGGACACATTTATCATACATTCTCCGGCCACTTCGAGGAAGTGACAGGATTAGTACTGATGGGTTCGACGGTGGTCAGTGTTAGTATTGATGCTACCATCAGACAATGGTCACTCAAGCCCGATGAACTTCAGCGTGCAGTTGAGAGGGCGAAGAATCCCACAGAGGATGATGAGGCAAAGCCCAATCCGGAATCCATGCTAACGGAGGAAGAAGAGCGAGAACTGGCCGAGCTTCTTGATGAGTAACATTATGATGATTATGATCGCATTTATCCAAGATATGTATGTGAATGTGGCATAAGATACATATGACGAAACACTTATAACGATAATATACAAATGGGAACATTGGCTACGAGTCTGATATGCTAAATTATCCACAGCCCGTCACATCTGATTTCGGTGAAAATTCGGTACTTCGAATTTTATACAACACTATTCCAACCCTGTTCATAAAAAGCTATATCCGAGCGACATTGATTTCATCATGAAGCCATACTGGAACATATATTCCAGCATGCCACGTGACCACTGATGTATCGTGACGCAATCGGAGGAAGACCCGATGTGGGACAGCAGATTACATTACTGTACCTGCTGGTCCACAAGTTTCTTTTGTTCTACACTCGTGTAGCCTACAAAATATACCATTTCGTTATCATAAGTTGTCCTTTGTCCTTCATCTCTTTATCAGTATCTTCAGTTGTAAATCTTGTCTCATCGTGTCGCCGATCTCGTTTCATCGGGTAGCCGCCCCTCTTTTCCGCATTCGGTTCAGTGATAAGTGGAGATTCTTCACTGGACGATTCGCATGGTCACCACGTATCGCTCCTAGCATCAGCAGAAACTTCAGTTATCGCTGCAGAATGGCCGCCTCATCAGGAATGCATGCGCCGACTCATGAGGGCGCTGGAGACACGGCGCCCAGGATGGTGAACCGTCTCCACGAAAGCCGGTCTCCTTATGTGAGTTTGGACCATTGAGTTCTGCGACGTACGATCTAACTGTCTCAGGTGAGAGCCCATATGCATAATCCAGTAGCCTGGCAGCTCTGGGACTCGGAGGCGATCAATCTAGCCAAAAGCCAGAATCGACCTGTTTTTCTCAGCATTGGTTATTCCGCCTGTCACTGTGGGTAGAACTGCTACATGCCTGATTGCGACAGCTTTCTAATAACAACAGGGTGTCACGTAATGGAAAAGGAATCCTTCATGTCACCGGAAGTCGCGACTATCTTAAACGAGTCCTTTGTGCCCATCAAAGTCGACCGAGAAGAGAGACCCGATGTCGACGATGTATACATGAATTACGTTCAGGCGACTACCGGCTCAGGAGGTTGGCCGCTGAATGTATTCCTTACCCCGGATTTAGAACCCATGTTTGGCGGTACTTACTGGCCTGGTCCGAACTCTACGACGTTACCGAGACATATGACGCTTGGGTTTATGGAGATTCTGGAGAAGCTGAGAGATGCGTGGAAGACACAACAAGACCGATGTCTGGATAGTGCTAAGGAGATTACGAAACAACTAAGGGAGTTCGCGGAGGAAGGGACGCATTCTCATCAGGGAGAACGAGAAGCTGATGAGGATTTGGATCTTGAGCTGCTTGAGGAGGCATATCAACATTTTGCTTCTAGGTATGATTCTGTTCATGGGGGTTTCTCACGGGCGCCGAAATTTCCTACACCGGCAAACCTCGCCTTTCTGCTTCGGTTAGGGTCTTATCCAGATGAGATCCGAGACATTGTTGGAAGGGAGGAGTGCGAAAAGGCAGCTGCGATGGCAGTTAACACGCTTGTTAATATGGCGCGAGGCGGCATTCGAGATCATATCGGACACGGTTTCGCACGGTACAGTGTTACACCTAACTGGAGCTTGCCTCATTTTGAGAAAATGCTTTACGACCAGGCGCAGCTGTTGGATGTTTATGTGGATGCTTTCAAGTTGACCCATAACGCCGAACTACTTGGTGCGATCTATGACCTGGCCACGTACCTGACAAGTTCGCCTATTCAGTCATCTGTCGGGGGATTTCACTGTTCTGAAGACGCTGACAGCCTCCCCACCCCCAACGACACTGAGAAGAGGGAAGGCGCATTCTATGTCTGGACATTAAAGGAACTAACACAGGTCCTGGGTCAGCGAGATGCTGGTGTTTGTGCTTCTCACTGGGGTGTTCATCCGGACGGCAATGTTTCTCCAGAGAATGACCCGCATGATGAATTTATGAATCAAAACGTGCTCTCAGTGAAAGTGACGCCAAGCAAACTTGCCAGGGAATTTGGATTAGGCGAAGACGAAGTGGTCCGGATTATCAAATCAGCGAAGCAGAAACTACGCGAGTATCGCGAACAGACACGGGTGCGACCAGATTTGGACGATAAGATTATTGTGGCGTGGAATGGCCTTGCCATCGGAGCGTTGGCAAAGTGCAGCACATTGTTTGAGACGATTGAAAGCTCTAGAGCGGAGCGATGCAGAGACGCGGCAGCGCGAGCGATCGACTTCATTAAAAATACCCTTTTTGAGAAGTCAACTGGGCAACTATGGCGTGTTTACCGCGATGGAAGCAGAGGGAAGACACCAGGGTTTGCCGACGACTATGCATACTTAATAAGCGGGCTGTTGAATATGTACGAGGCTACGTTTGACGATGGCTTCCTCCAGTTTGCAGAACAGTTGCAGAGTACGTTTGCTCTTAATCTTAATGGTACCAATACTGACATCTACAGAATACCTTAACGAGCAATTCCTTGGCGTCGTAGGGTCAACGCCCGCAGGCTACTACAGCACACCGTCAACCATGACGCCCGGCTCACCAGGCCCCCTCCTCCGACTGAAGACAGGTACAGAATCATCAACACCATCAGTTAACGGCATCATCGCCCGCAACCTACTGCGTCTATCAGCATTGCTGAACGATGACGGCTACCGAGCACTAGCCCGCCACACATGCCACGCCTTCTCAGTAGAAATTCTTCAGCATCCATTCCTATTCGTCGGGCTGTTGGACGCTGTAGTCGGACTAAACCTCGGAACCCGCAGCGTCACCGGGGTCCTGTGTACAACTGACGTATCCAGCTCGACAGTCTCCCGTGGCGGTCTCGCCAGCAAAATCGACCAGCCCGTCTCGGCTCGAGACTTGGTCATCCAGAAGATTCGAGAGGAAGCCGGCTTGGCTGTTTCTACAGCCTCCACTGCGGTTTCATTGGTTGATGTCCGACCAGAGCACTCGACGGATTTTGTCGGGAATACGTCTTTCTGGTTGAAGCAACGAAATTCGCTATATCAGAGCCTGAAGTGCGAACCGGCAAAAAATTACCTGATGATATGTGAGACGGGGAGTTGCAAGACAGTTGATGTATGAATGAAATGAAATATATGAGTGAATATCTCCCAGAGTGCTGTATCTATCGATCTAGATAGTCTAGTACAGTCGAATTGGTTAGTTTCCGTCGGAAATATTTCAACAATGAGAGTAAGACACCGGTAAATAGGATTTGTTTCATATAAAAATCATAGTCCTTCCTTCATAAATCATGAATCATAAATTCATTAGCGGCTCATCAACGTGAAACAGATCCATCGGCGAGCTGAGCTTCTGCCTTGAGCTTGGCTGGAGATCGTCCGAGGAGATCCGGGTAAGCACGATTGACTGAACCAGACTTGGACAGGGAAATTAATTACTCGGAGTAATTAATTCGCCCTGATTCATAAAGTGTAGCTCAGGCCTGTTTTCTCCTGTCAGGGGCGGGTAAACCGGTTACACGAATCTGCATGATGATGTTCATTCATCCAGGGGTCATCGGAATCCACCGTTAGTGCCAGTTTGAAACAACGGGCGATCGTTTCGTTTAGCGCCTAGGTCCGTGATCCAACTATCTTCTGGGCAAATAGGTGATGGGCTTGTCTAGATTTGCTTGGGTAGAGAGTTGTGGACTGGTTGACTGACTGGTCGACCAGAGCTTAGAGTCAGTTATTGACAGCGATTCCCGTCGAAGACATCCATTGACAGGCATCGACGCACAGGCAGCAGATACGTAGGAATCAGTATCCAAATCGGCAGATGGAGCCGATTACAGTACAGTAATATAAAATCCTGTTCATCTCGAGCTGGAAACCGTGGTTATATCCCAGGAGAAAAAGAAAGATCAAAATATCCATAAACGCCCATCCAAAGGACAAGCCATTGACCACGTTCTGGACTCTGTTTCAAAGCATGGGTCAAATCTCCGAAATGCAGAAATTGAAATTGGATTTGAGTCCGGGGCAAAAGCCAAGTTTTTGGTGGGAATGAGTTCCGTGGTTTGATTCGCTGTCGCTTGTCAGTTGTTGATTACTGTAATTTCTTTTGGGATGAAGGACTCATTAATATTTATTGTATTATATTGATACCTCTCCTGTACAGTTGCCACTGTACCGTAGACAAGGCATACAGGAGTAATTTTTTTTGTATTTTATATGGGAATATTTACCATATGTGCAGATCAACTGACGAATGGGTGGATATAGGAAACCCTATGGTTGGACCCATTAAAGGCCTGGGATTGGGAAGGCGGCAAAGGAGCCAGGGGAAAGGAAGGTCCCTGTATGTTTATGTACCTGGTTCCTGAATCCTGCAGGTACTGTCCGTCTTTTAGAGTCGTATACCTAGCTTATTTTTTTTTTTTTTTGAAATGTCTGGGAAGAATGTGAGTATGTCATAAGAATGAGAATGATTAAAATCCAACGCCTTCAACTGGTATCTGGCCCGTATCAATAAACAAATACCAATAATACCGTACCAAACAAGTAATGCCAGCTCCTTTCCCCGCCCAATTTAACGTTTAATTATACTGTACCAGTGTACCAGATCATACGCCCCACTGGTATACTTACTTTCTACTGCTCTGCCTTCTCCTTTTTATTCTTACATTCTTCCCTTTGCTTTCTCCCTTTCCCTCCTTCCTTTTGCTTGCGCCTGGTCTCCCATTGCTTTTGCCCTTGGTGCACTTTTGTCACTCTTTTCAAAGTGCCCTAGAGGCTGTCATTCTTTTAATCCTGCGCCTGCTACCTATCCCCTGTTTACAGCGTGTCATTGCAGTCGATCTGCCCATTGTCAGACTTCCGACCGTCCATCATTCCCTATATCCATCCGTCTTCGTTTTGAGACCCAATCGATATCGATATCAAACTTCCTGGGGAAGTTATTCACAGTTGATCTGTGAAACACCGCATCGAAAGTCAAGGAAATCGAAATGCGATCTTCATTGCTGTTGAGCGCCCTCTGCGCAGCCGGTGCCTTGGCGACCCCGGTCGATAAACGAGAATATGTCACCGACCTCACGGTGATAACGGTTACCGAGACCATCACCGGTCAGCCTGCTCCGGCTGCTACCCCAGCTGCTATCAACGCGCCAGCTGAGCAAGCTCCCGCTCCCCAACCAACCCCCGAGACCACCCCGGTGGACCCTCCGACACCTGCGACAACTGACCAGCCTCCGCCGGTGCCGACCATTACCCCCAAGTCGGAACACAACCCACCCAATGAGCAGGCCCAGCAGGGCGGCCAAGTGCTTGAATGGCATACTGCCTGGACTATGGCCTGGACAAGCGTGTGGACTGAGGGGGGTGCCGCCCCTAAGACTTTTGCGACTCAAACCCAAAAACCCGGTGCTGCTCCTACGAACGCCTACCAAGAGACCATCATCTACAACCACAATGTCCACCGTAGCAACCATTCCGCCGATTCGCTGAGCTGGTCTGCTGATCTTGAGGCTAGCGCTCACAAGCTTGCCTCTCAGTGTGTCTACCAGCACAACACGTATGTTCTAACACGTTGTTCTATGTAACTCATGCTAATGGCCTCTAGTGACATTGACGGCGGTGGATATGGCCAGAACATCGGATATGGTGTCGACTCTAACGACATTGGCAAGATGATCACCAACCTGATGTACAACGACGAATTCTCTTACTTCCAACCCTACTTCGGCCAGGCCAACCCCGACATGGGTGACTTCGATCTCTGGGGCCACTTCACTCAGATCGTATGGAAGGGAACCAAGCAAGTTGGCTGTGCGACCGTTGTATGTAACAGCCTTGGAAACGTTGATGCCAGCAAACCGATGCCATTCACTGTCTGCAACTACAGCCCACCTGGTAAGTTTGCAATCGTTTCCTACCAACTGCCGGAGACTAATGGATGGCTAGGAAACTACCAAGGACAATACGCCGCAAATGTCAAACCTCCTCAGGGCCATCAACTCCTCTCACTCTAAGGGACTCGGGTGTTTGAAATAGCGAGAAGAAAGATTACCGTGCGATGTATAATGGACTTGTCAATTAGCATTTTGTCACCAATATGTATCCAAGTACTACGGGTCTACTATCTTGCAAACAATCCAGCATCCATGGTATCTCATCTTCAATCTCCCCAACCCATGAAGTCTGGCAATAGCGATCATTCGATTAGCCATTGCCTCCCTACTACCATTGCATTTACCTTCTTTCTACCATGTGAATCTTACATTCCTTGAAACTATGTTGATTTAACTAAGCACCTATCTGTGCTGTCATGTTTACACTTGCCAAGACCTGCGCAATAAGCATCAATCAATCCGGAGAACGACTCCACCAGGCGAACCGATGGAGCGAGCATGACGGACAGATGGATATTTGGTTCGATGTTCATATTTGTACATTCCTTGTTGCTTCCTTTCTTTTTATAAGGCGACTTTTGAGAATCATTTGAGTTTGTTCTGATCAACTTGGATGGGCGCTATGTGTTTTGTATGGTTATGACTTGGCTAACTGAACTGATTAAGCATGGAGGTTACATCTGATCTGTTATTGGTTGGTTTGGTGAGCCCGTTTTCGGTCTTGTTTTATGTAGATTGTAGATGATGTACTGTAGTATGTACCGGTGTAGTCCTATGGTGCAGGTGCAGGTGTCCGTCGGATGCTCCCGAGTGGCTTACTAGCCAGTAGTTGGTACCCTAACCTCCACTTGGAATGCCAGGTCCGGGGTAGGTATATCCAAACGGGTAAGGCATCAATCCGTCGGTCTATTACTGTACTCTTACCCATACCAATACTTATGTATAGAATTTCCAAACATCCTCCGCGCTCCTAACCCGCCCTACTGCTCTTGTCAATCTACAGAACGCTCTCGTTCACAACCATTCTCATAATTCAAAACAGTGGCTCGACAATCGCTATATAGAGCTTCCTAGAAAATATATGCTTTCTCTCCGTCAAGAATAGATAGGTACATAGGATGGCAATCCAACCTCAGAATATCATTCGGAAATTTTAAACACTAGGTAGTCTAGTCGAAACTCCTGGGATGATCAGGGGCAGTGAAAGAGATAGGAATTACCAGTGAAAGGCTAGAAGCCATAAGGAGGGGACATGTTAGTAGGTATTGTATAGTAGCTTGGGCAGATTGTACTGTACCTACAAGGAACCTCAGTCCCTGTAGGTAGGGTTGAAAAGATAGGGTTAATTGGGTAACTGGTGGAGGTAGTGATAAGTGGTGTTGGCCAAAGCACCATGAATAGGCTTATTCTGTGGAATAGGATCCCTTTAAAGGTATTTTAGCAGTTGCACTAGTCAATAAAGTCAATAAAGTCAATGGACAATAGGACATGAAGAGAATCTGCAGGGCCAAACACTAATGCGCTAAACCAAAAGCAGACACTTCTAGGCTGCTGAGTCAGCCTCGGCCCCACGTATCCCACATTTTCCCTTCGCCCGAAACGTCAATTAACACACTCTAACTGTTGCTGAAGATGCTCAGATGAACGTCTAGCTTTGCCACCTTGTCTCTGGGGTATGGGGAAACGTATAGCTTCATAGCTGCTAATCCTCCAACTTCCCTTTTGTATTTCTCCATCTACATGTGAGGTTCTCCGTCCAATACTTTGGCTTTATTGAATACCCTTAGTGACTGTTTTCCTTACCTCCGATTAGACCGGTGCCACTAGATTCTGCAGGTGCCAGCTGATCGGCCACCGCTAAGAATCCAGCTCCGTTTCACTTTTATCGTCCTTGTGCCGATACACTGAAGTAAGCCACCACGAGGAATATCGAAATCGTCTCGTCTGGCTCCTGTCTGATGCGATCCATGGGTTTTCAGTGATCCCGTTTGATTTGCGAGCAAATCCCGAACGATTTCCTCGAAGCTATCGATCTTTGTCCTTGGCGAGCTTCCGAGTGGTATATACCACCCTCTCTCATCCGTTCCGCCGATAGACCCTTGAATCAGTAGCGTCACACAGGCAGTGTATTTGCGCGATTGATCCACTCTGGCCCAAAGCTGGTTAGGAATATTGTAAGCGTCCCTTCTTCCGTTCACGCACCTTGTTTTTCCTTTCGCCCTGCTACAGTACCACGCTCGGTTCCACCTGACCCCCGGACCGCGGGGTTATACACCTGATATAAGCTTATATATCCGTGTCTCCCTCTTCTATTTGATTATTCCACCGGATATTTTCTTCATTGTTGCACTTCACCTTTTCAACTGTTTCTGTTGTGCTATCTCTATGCCGCCATACTGCTTGCAGGATTGCCACTACTTCTACCGTTCTGCCCTTCGTCTTTTGTCCATCCCTACCTTTGTCGCTGGTTTCTACTACGCTTAGTTGTCTTTATTCGAGGTCAACATTTGAGTTTCAACCATGGCTTACTCCTCCACGGCAGTTCGTTATTTTACGGCTCCAAAGCCGCTTGGGAACGCAATGGATGTTTCCCAGTCGCCGCAACAGCTGGATACCCCGATAAAGCCATCTACTGCCCCTACATCGGGGACTGTGCCACAGGAGGGTCTCAAGCCTAACGAAGCAAACACTCCAGCAAATGGCGACAAGAAGCAGGGCTTGACATTCAAGAACCAAGACTCGCTTCCGAAACTGCCTGTTCCGGACCTTGAGGCCACATGTCAGAGATACCTCGAGTCTCTTTCGGCGTTGCAATCTCCCAGAGAGCAGGCAGAGTCGAGGGCAGCTGTCGAAGAATTTCTGAAAACCGATGGCCCTGCCCTGCAGGAGAAACTAAAGAACTATGCTTCGTCTAAGACCAGTTACATCGAGCAATTCTGGTACGATTCATACTTGAATTTTGATAACCCTGTCGTCCTAAACCTCAACCCCTTCTTCCTGCTTGAGGATGATCCGACCCCAGCGAGAAACAATCAAGTGCCACGAGCGGCATCGCTTGTTGTTTCGGCTCTTTCCTTTGTCCGAGCAGTGCGGAGGGAAGAACTTCCACCTGACACGGCACGTGGAACTCCCTTGTGTATGTATCAATATTCTCGCATGTTTGGTACCGCTCGTGTTCCTACCGAAAATGGTTGTGTTATTAGTCAAGATCCAAATGCCAAGCACATTGTTGTGCTGTGCCGAGGCCAATTCTACTGGTTTGATGTCCTCGACGATAACAGTGACACGATCATGACCGAGAAGGATATTGCTCTAAACTTGCAGACAATCATTGCCGATGCTGAGCAGACACCCCTTCAAGAGGCAGCAAAAGGTGCCCTAGGCGTTCTGAGTACGGAGAACCGTAAAGTGTGGTCTGGATTGAGAGAAATCATGACCAAGGATGGAACTTCCAATAATGCGGAGTGTCTAGAGATTGTCGACAATGCCCTTTTCGCTCTCTGTCTCGATGACACTGAGCCATCCAGCACTTCGGAACTCTGTGCCAACATGCTTTGCGGTACCAGTGAGGTTGTCAAGGGCGTGCAAGTGGGCACATGTACGAACAGATGGTATGACAAGCTTCAAATCATCGTCTGTAAGAACGGTAGTGCCGGTATCAATTTCGAACATACTGGTGTGGATGGCCACACCGTGCTTCGGTTTGCCAGTGATGTCTACACAGATACCATTCTTCGATTTGCAAAGACGATCAATGGCCAGGCACCTACCTTGTGGGCGACAGCGAGTCCTGATCCAGCCAAACGAGACCCGCGCAGTTTCGGCAATGTCAGTACGACCCCTCGGAAACTCGAATGGGACATGACCCCCGAATTGAGTATCGCTCTCCGCTTTGCCGAGTCTCATTTGGCAGACCTCCTGCAACAGCATGAATTCCAGGTTCTCGACTTCCAAGGGTACGGCAAAAACTTCATCACGTCCATGGGCTTCTCTCCCGATGCATTTATCCAGATGGCGTTCCAGGCTGCGTACTATGGTCTTTACGGTCGTATTGAAAACACCTATGAGCCGGCGATGACCAAGATCTTCCTCCATGGTAGGACCGAGGCGGTTCGACCAGTCACTCCAGAGTGTGTGGAATTCGTAAGAACCTTCTGGGGAGACAACCCAGCTGAGCAAAAGGTGGACGCTTTCCGAAAAGCGACAGCGAAGCATACCGCTCTCACAAAGGACTGCTCTAAGGGACAGGGACATGACCGCCACTTGTACGCCTTGTACTGTCTCTGGCAGCGCTCTTTCGATGATACGCTCTCCGCGAGAGATAGCGTCAGTGCGAGTTCGAATGGCTATTCTAGTCCAGTTGAGAATGGGTCGGTGATCGACTCGCCCAAGCTTTCCACTTCAGGATCAGATGACGGCTTATCTTCGAATAGCTATGGCCTTCGCCCGATGCGATCCATGGTACCCACTCCTGCTATCTTCCAAGATGCTGGCTGGGACAAGATCAACAACACCGTCCTGTCGACCTCGAACTGCGGTAATCCTTGTCTGCGACACTTTGGTTTTGGACCTACTTCCGGAGACGGCTTTGGAATTGGCTACATTATCAAAGATGATACGATCTCAGTTTGTGCATCTTCTAAGCACCGCCAGACGGCTCGATTGATGCAGACACTCGACTCGTACTTACTGGAGATGCGGAAGCTACTGCGTGCCACGAACCGTAAAGCCACTAGCCCTCGCACCAGCCGTGCTCGGGAGATGGAGTTCATCTCGGAGCGAGTCCAGCGTGATCACCGCCGTGGCCGAGTTGTCCGAAACGATCGCCCAACAAGAACAGGGGTCGAGACTCCCACAACTGACAGCGGCGAAATTGAAGATGATGGAATGGGTGGATGTAAGTCTTTCTTTGCGCTTTACCATTCTCTTAACAGCAGACTAACCAAACCTAGACGGATTCTTCGATGCAGGAATGCTTCTCCATGCGCTTAAAGGTCTAAATGCTGAACGTGAACGGACCACTGACAAACCCGCCAAACGTCGTGTCGTTGGCAAGAAGTTGAATCTAAACGAATATTGAACGATTTGCATGCTATATCTTGCTTGATATTTACGTTTTGCATTTTGGCATGTTTCCATGATGATTCATGATTGCTCCTGGTTTTATTAGCAGCGACGTTTTGTATACTATCTTGGTTAGTTTTGGATATAATCTTGATTTACTCAATGGCATTGCATTAAACTGGTGAAACAAATGTGGACTCTTGTGCAGACTACAGCTAGTCTTAATGCTATGATTAATACTTAAGACCTATCGTCACTATTGTATCCCGTCCAGTCTCTATCTGAATCCCCCGCATACTTCAACAACTTCGCATGTGCCAGGCACCTGGACCCATATCCCCACACATCCTTGCACCTCTATCAATTTAGCTGTCGCCACCCCCACACTACACCTCACTTTCCATGGCCTGTGCTCCCCTCGTGCAGAGTCTGCAGACTCGAAAGTTTGTCTGGTCCCTGCAACGGCCACTGGTCGTGAGTGGAGCTAAGTTAATCAAGGTCGTCGAAACATTGCTTTGCTTTCTGTTTTACTTTTAGTCGATGAAAGAATAAAGAACAAGTAGCCCTTGAGGGATATGCAGTGTCAAATCAAAGTTGGATAATACGAATTACATTACGTAGTGGGCTATGTTGTCAGTGAGCTAGCTGACTGACTGACATACCAGCCAGAAACCAAAACCACAACCACAACCACGCATTCCAGTAGGTACACGTGGCTGGCTGGCTGGCTGGCTGACTGGTATCTAGAAACAGCCATTTACTTACTACATCCATTGGCATGTCAGAAAATCAGTCATGAAACTGGTCACAAATCCTACGTCATTAAGAATGCAGACACAAGAGAAACGCAGTGCTATGCCGAACATGAGGACAATTGGGAATGGATAATAAATAGTGCCATCCTCGAGTAGTGAGTAAGCTAGGTGAGAATGTCTTACTACGATTTCCTCGTTTAAATTCCTCGTTTAAATGTGACAAAGAGAAGCTTCGCTTGAAGCTTGCGAAATGCTTGGTTGTTTTGGTGTCACATCCAAGACTCAAGGCCGCCGGTATCTGGTTTGATATCGGGTAATGAAAGCGTTTAGAGACTAGTGTGACATCATGATCCCCCAGCCTTGTGTGATCGACCGTATGATAATTGAATCGAATGATCCCTGCTCTAAGAGGATCTGCTTTAGGTTGAGCTGAAGGGGTGCCAAGATAGAGGGCTAAGCTGGTATTTTTGGGGGTAGATTGGTTAGGGTTAGGCAGCCCGTTGCATAAAGAATGTGTCTACCGGAAGAATGCGCAGACTGAAAGGCAAACACCAGTCGGGTACAGTGAATGTACTCTGTAATTCAAAGCAGATGGATGATGGTAACACCGGATAAATCGATATCCGATGACTAATCAGAACTACCGCGATTAGCCGCAATAAATAGTCAGCCAATCAGCAGCCACTTCGGTCCGTCGTGATCCGAAAGTCCCAGGCTCAGGAATACAGTCCCTGCGTAGATCCCAGTTCTGCCAGTCAGGTGCACCACGTGATTCACCGCAGAGGGAACTTCGACTCCCGGCGGCTTTGATGACTACAACCTCTCAGCCTCTTCCATTGCTCATTTTCCTGGTTCTTATCAAGCAATTCGATTCTGATCAATTCGATAGTGTTTCTAATCGGTAAGTGATTTATATTATTTCTTTGGGAAGGTTTTGGGCTCTGTGTTATATTCTTTTGCGCAATAAGCTGCGGCGCTGCAGCGATCGTCCGACTCGCCGAAGGAAGGAAGGCGTTCTGTTATCTACGAGCAAAAGTGGGAGCTGCCATTCCATCGTATCAGCCAAGTCCACTTATTGACTGCTAGCGCTAAGCCCGTGCCAATCTCCTTCTTTTCCCCCCTTCTTTGCTGGTTTCATTTCCTGCGTCGGGTGCATTGCGCTGCCGTTTCGCTTGTACTTTGTCTCTTGCTTGCTTGCTCTCTACTCTACCTCTCGTGCCCTATCACTCCTACATTCCGATCAGTGTTCTGTCGCTGAATGATCATTGCTCTTTGTCTTATGCTTGTCTTTTGATTCTTAAATTTCACAACTTCAAATCCGCGATAATTACGATTTACGGGCCCACTTTGCTAAACTTTCTCTGTTGCAACAGACCTCCGCCAACCTATCTTTATCTATTCCTCACCTCCACCTCAATCACCTCATTCTCTCGATACGATTATCTTTCAACAACTGATCGAAAACCGAAGGCCTCACCTACCTATTACCTACCTACTTCCCCGACCGCTGGGAACCCTCTAATCGCCGTCGGTCAGCGGTCGCATTCATTCGACGACGGCAACTCATCCTGATCAACTACCTCCCATTAGCTGGACTACATGACATGATGGCGGCGGTGCTGGATCAATCTCGTTTCGAGTCGCTCGCGAACCCTCCGCCCCCCGAAGGTGCTTCTATTACTCCTCCCCATAGTACCAATGGCAAGGGGGACGGTTCGGAAGGCGCACCCTCGGAGTTATCGGATATGGACATTGACCCCAAGCCTGCGGCGCAGCCGGATGCGGCGGCCGATGAGGAGGAAATCGAGCCGGATCATTTTTACGGTGGAGGAAGGATTCCTGTGTTTAAGCCGGTGAGTTGGATTACCCTTGGATAGAGTGGAGATAAGATATACGTGCTGGACTGATGAGGGTTAATGGTATGATCACAATGGCTGACTGGGTTTGGACAGACAATGGATCAGTTTCGCGACTTCCAGTCATTTATCAATCGGGTTGACAAATATGGCATGCAGTCTGGAATTATCAAAGTGATTCCGCCAAAAGAATGGTGAGAGTTTAATGCCGGAATTTATTTTGAACATCGGCTGATCGGTTATCTAGGTCTGATGCCCTTCCTGCGCTGGATGAAGCGGTTAAGAAAATACGTGTGAAGAATCCCATTATGCAAGAATTTCACGGCTCGCACGGAACATATACCCAGGCGAACATCGAAAGACAACGGTCCTACAATCTACCTCAATGGAAGGGATTGTGCGAGGAGAGTAGCCACCAACCTCCGGCTCGCAGGGGCGAGCGACGGCGAAACCAGCGAAATCAGGAACGGGCAACTCGCGCAGCCCCAACCCCAAAACCTCAGGCAACCCGATCAGACTCCCAAAAGCGTGGTCCTGGGCGCCCTCCGAAGCGATCGAACCAGGTGAAGATCAAAGAAGAACCCCCTGCTGATGAAGGCCTCGAGAAGACAAAACCCGAAGGTCCCCCAACACCGGTATCGCCTGAATCAAATCCTGTGGAAACCAAGTCGGAGGACCTAAGCGATGGCGAGTCGTTGCCGGCGAAGCCCAAAGGGCGGCAGCCCAAGTCTGTTACTGCACGAAGGAAGCACAACAAGGGCGATACCGTTGACTGGGTGGATGAGGAAGCTTTTAAGGGCTTTGACTATCGCATCCATGACAACTCCGAATACACACAGGAAAGATGCGAGGAACTGGAGACCGCTTATTGGAAATCTCTGATGTTCAACAACCCTATGTATGGTGCAGATATGCCTGGCTCGCTCTTCGATGAGGATATTACTACCTCTTGGAATGTTGCCAAGCTGCCGAACCTGCTAGATGTGATCGGCCAGAAAGTGCCTGGAGTAAACACGGCATATCTCTACTTGGGAATGTGGAAGGCTACCTTCGCTTGGCACTTGGAAGATGTAGACCTGTACAGTATCAACTACATCCACTTTGGTGCACCAAAGCAGTGGTATAGTATTTCGCAGGAAGATGCACCTCGTTTTGAACAGGCCATGCGAAGTAAGTTTTCGACAATGCAACCACGAAGTTTCGTGCTGACTTTATAGGTATTTGGCCAAGTGATGCGAAGAACTGCGATCAATTCCTCCGCCACAAAACTTACCTCGTTTCTCCAAGCCTCCTGAAGTCACAATATGGCATCACGGTCAACAAAATGGTTCACTATGAGGGCGAATTCGTGATCACATACCCATATGGGTATCACTCGGGTTATAATTTGGGGTACAACTGTGCTGAATCAGTCAACTTCGCAACCGAGAAATGGCTGGATTATGGACGCATTGCTAAAAAGTGTAATTGTGAAGCAGACAGTGTTTGGATCGACGTGGATGAGATCGAGAGAAAGCTACGGGGCGAGTCGACTCCGGAATACTACGGTGAATACGAGAGTGATCTGGATGAGATGGAGGGAGTTTCTGATCTCCTCACTCCTCCTCGCAGTGTTCCCGAGAAGACATCCACTCGTGGGCGAAAGCGTAAACTCGATGGCGCTGTTCCCAAGGGCAAGCGAGCGAAGGTTCATGTTGAGATCCCAAGGAAGCTTCCATGTTTGCTTTGTCCCAATGATCTGGACTACGAGGACCTTCTTCCGACCGAGGATGGGAAATCGCAAGCCCACAGGCGATGTGCATCATTCATCGAAGAAACCAGTATCCTGCGTAATGAGTCTGGGCAAGAAGTTGTATGCGACATTGATAAAATTCCTAAAGCTCGGATGGGACTCAAATGTCTTTTCTGTCGTGAAGTTCGCGGGGCTTGTTTCCAGTGCAACTTTGGTAAATGCACGCGAGCCTACCACGCCACATGTGCTCTCTTAGCTGGCGTGCAGGTCGAGCAAGGATTAGTTGCTGTGATTGCTGACGATGGCAATCAATACTCCATTCCTAGCGTCGATTTGAAATGCAAGTATCATCGCCAGAAGAAGAATACTTGGATTGCAAGCGAACCGTCACAGTATGATCGGAAGATCAATGAAACAGCACAGCACTTGGGCATGGGCGATTTGATTCAATTCCAGGCAGACAAAGAGATCAATGGAGCGATAGTACTTCAGAACCGACCGGAGGAACGAACAATGTTGGTCAAGGTGCTTCCTCGAGGGTAAGTTGCGTGTGTTTTATTAAATGTCTCAACAGAGCGGGGGTACTGATCGGAGCGAACAGGGATGTTATTGAGTTACCCTACCGGTGGATGTTGGTGGTACGAAAGAGTAACTTCACTCCGTTAGTTCCAGGAACAAAACCACTTCCGGCACACTTGGCTCGTAAGCCCGATCAACGGAAAGAATTGGAATCAGCAATCCCGGTGGCAGGAAACCCATTTACGGATGGAACATCACCTTATCAGTGGGCCGAGTTTGAGATGGTGGACAATTTCGCCCCACCAGTCCACGTTAATTTGGACAAGGAGGAACAGATTTGGTATTACATGGGGCAAACTTCCACCGAATGTAGGGCTCAGTATACGCACAACCCTACCGTGCCCATCCACAACCCGCGGGCCAATTTCCTCGACAGTGTCAAGACCCTTGGCGGCAATCGTCACTCGTCCTCCTATTATCCCCACCGCATCCCTCACCATGCCCCTCCTCCTCACCTCCTCCCTCCTTCTTCCCGCCATTCCCTGCAGCACCCTTACCCCCCTCCTCCTCCTTCCTCTGCTCCTGCTGCTGCCGCCGCTTCTGCGATGCCGTCTGCCTATCGATCCTTGCCATCCCAATCGGTTCGCCATGCTCCCTACCCTCAGATCGCCAAATCGCGGCAGCAGCACATCCCTCCCAACACCTTCGCTAACGTCCGAGAACTTATTGCCCGACGCCGTTTGGCCCAAATCACCGACCATGCAAATATCTTCGCTGGATACACCATTGTCAGCCCGGAGCTCGTGGTCGAGACGCTCCTCGGGCCAATGGGCTCGGTACCCCCACCGTCAGGTCTGGAAAAGCTTGAACTCGCCATGGCTCAACAACGGGTACAGCCGCGTGCTGCCGATGGTACCTTACTGCCAATGCAGCCACTCAACATGCGTTCCGAGGAGGTGACTCGACTACTACAAATGCTTCGGTTCTCCATCGTCAGCCACCGTGAACGCCTGGACGTGCTACAGAAAAAGGAGTCGGAGAATGTTAAACCTGTGGATCGAAACAGCATTGCCGCGGCCAAGCTGTCGGGCAAATACGCCTACCTCGATCAACAACGGTCGCAGGCCCCTGCTGTCTACCAGTCGCCGTATGACACGTTGGGCTTCTCACAACACGCCAAGGAGACCTTCGAGCTGGCTCCCTGTGAACCTGAACTTCCCAAACCCTCGCTGGCCAATGACTTTTTCGCCAGTCTCTCGCAGGAAGACCAGGAGAAGGTTATGAAAACGTGTGGTAGCTACGTGCAACGGCAAATTGAGCGGTCGGCTAGTCATAGTCGACACAGTTCGGCGTCCAACCTCAGGTTGTCGTCGGCGCTTGCTCAAGAGACAGATAATCCGACCATAGATATCACGACCGTCGAGGACATGCCTCTGACTGGGCTAGACCTTCCTCTTCATGCGGATTCTCCTTGCTCAAGTTTCAGCCGATCGCACCTGCGATTCCAGTCGCCGAACGACTTCACCAGCCATCCTGAATCACACCATGATCACCAGGACCTCTTCGGTGACCAACAGGCCAACATGCGGTTCTGGCAGCACGGACCATGGGCGGCAGGTGATGGAAATACGCCGAACGAAGAGAACAGGCCGTTCTTTGGCCCGCATGAGCGACTGAAACACGACTATGCCTCTTCGGAGATATCGCTCGGTCGAGGGCCTGGGTCGTTGCACTCTGTCGACATGGCTGGGTTCGGATTAGACGGGACGGATGACCTCTGCGCGGAGCTCAGCCCATGAGGAGATTTAGACACTGTACTTGCTTATTGCCACCATTATTGCATCTCATGTAACGATTGACTGGAGTGATGACTGCATGACCGGGCGTTTGTCATTTGATTTATTGGGTTTTTTTTTTTTTTTTTTTACGACGGAGTTGACGATAGCGACTTAGGACTTGTCGACACCTTGCCCTAGAGGAGAGGCGTTTAAGACAAGGATTGACCAAAAAGCAGTGGAGGGTTCGACAGAGGAGTGACGACGGCACCGTCTTTTGTTTTATTTTTTTTACTGGCTGTGTTTTCCTACTACCTACCCATCTGCACTGCACCCTTCCATCCACAATCCCATCTACACCATACCTCATGTACTGTTTCCTCCCCTTCACCCCTTCAACAAGCCCATCTCCTTACGTTTCGGACCATTGTTCCATTACGAATTCAACGCAGGGCCTACTTTCGCCCTATCCTATTATCTTTTCAATCATCTCCCCGCGTACACTAGATACAGAAAAAAGAAGATTTCATGGATATCTTGATATTTCCCCTGTTTGATACCCCATCCATCATCCATCCTCCATCATTCCTCTGTTACAACCGTTGATTCTTTCTTTTCCTTCTGTTTTGGCGCTCATCTTGTCCTCGCCGTTCCCATGCTCTCTTGCTTAGGTTCCCTGGAGAGAGCAGATATTGGATACGGTGACGCATAACTGATGTGGCAGCCGTCACCCTTACTTATCCTAGGTGTGACATACATGGATATATCTAAACTCAATTGAATTGAATGAATGAATGGCAGATAGCTACTTGGTGATTAACTAAATTGCCTTGGAATCGATGTAGATTCGGAAATATTACTCTTTCCAGGATACGCGGTAACTATGTACTGTACTGTACATACGTAAAACAAAGTAAATAAATAAATATCTGTCTATACAGATCGATCGATATTCTTCTCCACCTCCGCAATCCAGTATCGGGAGAGCCATGGTTCTTCCTTGCGGATAGAGATGGGATATCCACTGTGAGCCATGGGTTTGGATCGTGCGTGGTAAGGGGGAGAGGAGAGGAAATGTGTGTTTGTTATAAATCATTCATATTTTCTTTTATATGCTGTTCGGGCCTGAGTAAGTTGGTATTGGTAAGATTCATGCTGGGTATATATATACTACCCGCTACTCGAAGTGAGGTAGATGATTTCCAAGGGATTTATTATTACGAGGGAGGAGGATCTAAGTGAGTATTTTATAGGAATAGCATGTTTAACCAACTACAGACAGGTTCAGCATTGGAAATGAATGTCTGCTCTGTGTATTGCCTCGCTTGGCTATTGCGGAATCCTTGTCTCAGACCTCATTCCTAGACCTATATAATATAGATGCGCTGACTATGAACCTAAAGCCTAATGATTCAAATGATGCAGTCGCGAATGTTGACATTGCTGCGAAACAAGGAGGAAAGTCAGATGGAGCGTATCTCCGAAGGTGTATTCCATCCCACCGAATGCCCGTGCTGACTAGTAACAAATTTACATTATAGCAACGAGTATATGATTGCCTACAGGAAGCTAGCTCGCTACATGGAATGGGAACTGAATACAGGACCAGGTCCAGGAAAGTCGGCCAAGGAATGTCTAAGCATGTCACTTATGACACTAGACCAAAAAGCCTCAGCTGGGCAGTTTTCAGTCCTTGTACTCCAACAGAATGCCTCCAAATATTCACCAAGCCGGCCGAGTACGTCCTCGGATCCGAAGCGAAATGACACAGTGAAGATAAGCAACTTGAATCCTCTCCGCGTGAACTTGTACCATAACACATAACAGTTCGTCTGCCGCCTCTTGAGGAGATATGATTCTCTGCGCCAATTTCATGAGTTTCCACCTTGATAGTCTTTATGTTGTGGTGGTAATTCTTTTGGCTCGCTGAGATTATACGCAGTTTCCTTCCTCCAGCTTCTTGCTAGTGTACGTCGGCCGACTTTCACGCGTCTTTGTATTGTTGTCCTCGCGATGCATTGGTGTCTCGTAGAGGTGAAGGAGGAAATTAGTTTTGCAAGTCCAGGCTGGGTAGTATTTTGGGCAACCAGGAAGTTTGCAATACTATACCCAACGTCTACTAGGAGGTAGATCTCTAGTAGGTCCATCTGGACTTAGATATTGGACGACTCTCGCAAGAATTTTGTCAGTGTCGTCTAAACATTGTGAATTGTCGTTAATCATGGCGTCCTTCGTATTTCGTTTCCACATGTCCAAAGCCGCACGTTTAGCTTGTATTTCCTTCAGTTCTCCAAGATATCTTCCCTCAAGGAAATCCAATCCTTGTTGCGCTTGAGTTCTTCGATCGCCACACTCAGTTCTCTGCGAAGTATAGAGACCCTCTCGAACGATTAGAGTTATTCAAAGCTTCAAGAAGTCGTGCGTTTTCAACTAGGCGCTCTGCACTACTACCGGTGTTTCGAAGTCGGTGGACAGTAGAGTACCTCAATTCACAAAGGTGGAACAATTCGCTTTTTTTTTTCCGGGTCGACATTGCTCCCTTAACCGTCCCAAGCCATTTTGGTCTCACTGGGTGCTTAGTACCGCAACTAAGTACAAGCTTCCTACCAGCTCCACAATGTGTTTAGCGAACATCTCTCTTCTCCTCATATGATTCCATTCCACGATGAGTGCCTTAAGAGAATTTATTACTCGTAAGAGCATCCACATCCTCACGAACCTTCCCACCGTGACAATAATCAGACGCCGCTGCGAATACGGCGTCTTCCTGACCAAATCGCCAAGAGTTTCAAAGCTCATCTTTAGGGAATTTAATATTGGTTTTGTATTGCCTGCCAATCATCAATAGCACCCACACACGGAAACTTTCCCTGCTTAAGTACTTTGATGCCGTACCGCGCAATCGCTCGACTATCCTTGTCCACGAGCGTGCTGTATAGGCGGAATGTATAAGAATTAGGGGTAAACAATGCGAGAGAAGAAGAGCTCAAAATTTCAATACAATAAGGGATGGTGATATGGTGTAAAATTATTATATAAGATAGGGTCTGTGTGGAGCTAGGCGGTAGGGGAGGGGTGTCCAGATACTTCTGAAACAACACAGTACAACACACATCACACTAGCATCGAGCTCGGCTAAGCTGCGACTTATGGTTTGTCCTGCAATAACAGGGGTCAAGTCAATTACTTCGAGGCTGGTTTGAGGAGTCTTCGGCAATGATGGAAGGCTGGGACTACCTGGCCACCAGCTGGGTGGTTGAGTTGAGTTGGAGTCTTTGGTAATTTCGTATAGACCTACATTGCCGCTCATTTCGCCGTGTTCGCAAGAAAAGTATCTGTAAGCGCTCTCAAGCGATAGTGTCAGCCTGTTCGTTCATAAATTCATCCAACTCAGTAGTCGTATACTGTCGAACTCGGTTCTGGATCCGATCTACGACCGAGTCATATGTATCTCCTCACTTCCCATATAAAGGAAGCCCCAAAGCAGCCAGCGCTGGGTCAAAACTTTCTGTAACGGTTTAACCATATAATAAGATAAATCCATTTGACCCACCTTGGGCATGATAGATAGGATTGACCATCCTCTGTTTGGTAAATGTTTGTCGCAAGAGTTCGATGCAGAGAGCCGACTGCTCGATGCTTATCCTAACTAGGGGAAAACTTTGAAATTCGAGTCAAACGATCCAGAGGGTGATGGTTTTACATTCTCATCAACTAGCTGTGCGATGAGGGTTGACATGAAAGATAGCGATGCATGGTCTCAGGAACTGATGAGGTGAAACCCTCTAAAGCAACTGGGAAATCATAGCATATGTATTGATAGTAACATCGACCGGTAACATCTTGTACTTTTTCCGAGAAGCAAATTGATGAAAGTCGCTTCCAGAGCTTTCAGGGCAGAAATACTATCTGCAAATCGTCAGTTGATAGGAATGCTTGGTCGTGCATTACTCTCGAAACGGATAGTTTGATTAAGTTGTTTGAGCTCCCCTGGTAAATTTGAAGCAGAGAATCATTTGAAATGCTTCTTTTGAAGATATCCTCGGCTTCTTGGGGAACGGACTGATTCGAAGCTGTGCTGCTGTAGATGATCGCCCAGGAGATGTCAGATGCAATAAGGCTTGACGATCTTCAGCTCAGTCTTTTGTAAATCTCCTGATAAGATGCAAGCCAAGCTCCGATGCATAATCTCATGCATCCATTGCTACTTAGCCACTAATATAACAACCGTTGGTGGAGATTGCCAGGGCCATAAGCTAGTATCCCTGATATAGGCATGTCGATGCGATCGATTGACTGTCTTGGAAGGACATGACGAAGGCTTATCTCACCTTTTACCCGAAACTCCATCAATCTAGTGATCGTTGGTCGGAATGATAGGATGATAAGCAGTGGTTCGTTTGGATTTCCAATTGTAAGAGAGAAAATGCGGGGTATCTCATCATTGCCCAAACCGGGGAAGTCCAGAACGTGACTGAAACGTGACTCTCTCCAAATCCATTGAATTCTCTCCCCTTTAAGGTCATTTCTTCTTTAATCCCTCTAGTCTCCTTTCCTCCGAGATGACTTTCTCTCCTCTTTGGCTCTGACTACATTTCCTATTAGTGATTCTGTTTCTGCTTTCCTTTCTTCTAGATTATCATGCGTCAAGGCTCGACAGACGCCAACGCCGACGAGGCGTTGGCTAGAATGGGCTACAAGAGTGAACTTCCTCGAAATTTGAGCATGTTGAGTGTTCTAGGTCTGTAAGTAGCTCCCCTTGTCTACCTACTTATTCCCTTAGAAAGTTACCTAATTACGATATCAGCTCCTTCGCGATTATGGCCGCCCCGTTCGGTTCGAGTACCATGCTATATATCGCTCTCACAGATGGTCAAGCCGTAACCGTAGTGTGGGGGTGGGTCTTTGTTACGTTAATCTCCATTGCCATTGCCGCTTCGTTGGCGGAGATATGTGCTGTCTACCCCACCGCCGGGGGTGTCTACTACTGGAGCGCCATGTTATCCACAAAAGAATGGGCGCCGATGATGTCGTTTATCGATGGATGGTTGACTCTTGTGGGTAACTGGACAGTCACCCTGAGCATTACATTCTCCGGTGGCCAGCTCATCCTCAGCGCGATTTCGCTATGGAATGAAGACTTTGTCGCAAATGAATGGCAGACTGTTCTCATGTTCTGGGCGGTAATCTCGGTTTGCGCTGTGGTGAATATATTCTTTTCGAAATACCTAGATTTGATCAATAAAATATGCATCTACTGGACGGCAGCAAGTGTTATCACGATTATGGTGACACTTTTGACAATGGCGGATGATCGGAGGGATGCCGCATGGGTCTTTGGCCATTTCGATGCCTCCGCGAGCGGCTGGCCATCTGGCTGGGCATTCTTCGTTGGTCTGTTGCAAGCCGCATATACTTTGACCGGGTATGGCATGGTTGCAGCCATGTGCGAAGAGGTACAGAACCCCCATCGCGAGGTCCCAAAGGCCATCGTCTTGTCAGTTGTCGCTGCAGGGATAACCGGGTTGGCACACCTGATTCCGATCTTGTTCGTCCTGCCATCCGTCAAGCGTCTACTCAATGTCGCTAGCGGTCAGCCCATTGGACTCATATTCAAACTGGTGACTGGGTCAGCTGGCGGAGGGTTCGGTCTTCTCTTCTTGATTCTTGGAATCATGATTTTTGCCGGTATTGGCGCCTTGACAGCCGCCAGTCGATGCACGTATGCCTTTGCCCGAGACGGCGCAATCCCAGGATTTCACATATGGCGGAAAGTGAATACACGCCTTGACGTCCCGGTGTACGCCGTGTTACTCTCCACCGTGATCGATTGTCTTCTAGGGCTGATCTATTTCGGGTCGGAGGCCGCGTTCAACTCCTTCACAGGTGTAGCCACAATCTGCCTATCGACATCATATGGTCTGCCAATCCTAATCTCCGTGATACGACGACGCCAAGCTGTCAAAAACTCCAGCTTTTCCCTAGGCCGATTTGGATATGCCATCAATATGGCGACCGTCTGCTGGATTACGCTCGCTGTGGTCCTCTTCTGTATGCCAGTTTCTATTCCGGTGACTGCGTCGGGGATGAACTATGCGAGTGTTGTGTTTGCAGGCTTCGCGTCCATCAGCATTGCTTGGTATATCATCTACGCTCGGAAGAAGTTCACAGGACCGCCAGTTCTTGTTGGCCAAGCTGAAGAGCCTGGAATAGTGACAGGGAAGGCGGTCGTAGATGCGGAAAATGCGGCTGTAGATGCAGTTGAGCCGAAGAAGGTCAAGGATTGGGTCGAGAATTGATGGTTATTATGCTTTGTTTATATTTGAACTGCACAGCTGCAAAGATACACCGGTAGTATATATCTAGAGTTACGCTGGGTAATATAACGTACGATAGATAAAATATACGAGCTATGAATATTTTTGATAATTATGATTATAAATAAGATTATTTAAGAGTTACAACTAGGCTGGGCATGAGGCATTGCTTGTATCAGGCCATCTGGAGATACCGAGGCTGTCGAATCTACATATACAACCCTTGCATTCCCATTCGAAGGCATCATCCCTCGCAGAACGCCTTTAAATATTAATACACGTCGAATACTACGTTAAGAAAATTTGTCAAACCATATAACCCCTCAAACCCCCAAACTACTCCTTGTAGCCACCTTCCCGGCCCAGAAAGCGGACGATATCGGCAGACGCGAAGTATCGGCGAGAGAACATCGGGCCTGAAAACAACCCAAAGACTCTCTCCCTACCACGCCATCACCTCCCTCCCTGAACCGACACCAGAAAGAAATCCTCCACCTTCAATCCTAAATACTTTAACGCCTCCGACGAAACAACAACACCAGAACAACCATTGCACCTCCCCCAGCCTCGGTTTCACATTCAACGCCTTCAACACGTCCGAAATCCGGGGAAGCTTCACCGACACGAGATCCCTTTCCTCTCCCTATTCTCGTTCCTCGGTGATAGAATAGCCCCAACTGTATTCGATTGTCTGCTTTCTTGGTTAGCTTGTACTATATCCTCTCCATGAAGATCCACCGGGGAACCCCGCTCTGATGAAGCTCTTGCGTTGTCTTTCATGATGTCCGACTCCGTTGGTTTGTCTCCCTCCACTTGGTGGTTACCGATAAATGGATGATGAAATTAACCTAAGGGATAGATCGTGTCTTTGTCCATGCCCTTAATACCGTTAAGAAGATCCCCCGAACGGGGACCGCCAGACCCCCTGCGCCGGAACGGTTGAAGCTTTATGGATTGTATAAACAGGCTATGGGTTGGTTCTGTCTTCCAGAGTATACCTACGAGTCGTTGCTGATGATATACAGAGGGGGATGTGGAGGGGGTAATGGATAGACCGGTTGGGAATACAGCGGATGTGTATATGGAGTGTGAGAAATGGTACCTACCCTCCCCTCCTCCCTTTTCCCCTTCGTGCTACTAGGGATAACCGAATCTAACATGGGGATATACAGGGATGCATGGTTCGCCCAAGGAGGCCTATCCCGCACAGAAGCCAAACGGCGCTACATCTCAACACTAATAGACACGATGCACCGGTACGCGTCGCAAACCTCCGAAGCACGCGAACTAGTTGTCGAACTCGAATTCGTCTGGGACCAGATCAAATCTAACCCGTCTTCCTCGTCCTCTTCAAGCCCATTACATTCCGTCGGCGTCCCGCCGCTCCCACAGCATACTTTCCCGAGTATTACTGGACGACTTGCGCGCAACGACTACGTGGATACTCTTATGGCGAGAAATGCTATGCGGGATTCTAGACTTCGGGTTCTGAGTCCTGTCAGTCAACCGGATGGACGTATTCGGAGTCGCGGGTCGAGTATGGAAGAAGGAAACGATGATGATGAAGAGGAGGAAGTATACGCGGAAGCACAGGATGACATTTACGACGATGACGACGACAGCACAAGACAGGAGAGATCAGTCTCCGATGACGAGGACGAGGAATCGTCCAACGCCTTACGGCGAAACCACAACAACCACCACAACCGCCGGGAAACACCCAAACCACATGATTCCCGAAAATGGCGACGGCGAGTCGAGCAGGCCTTGACTAACATGACGGCTGAGATAGCGGCCGTCCGGGAACAAATGGAGACCCGAGCTGTGGCACGCCGCCGACGATCCAGGCTTTGGGCCTGGTTCAAGTGGATTATCTGGGTTGCGTTGCGACAGATTATCTGGGATCTGGCTATCCTGGGTATGTTGCTTATATATATGCGGCTTAGAGGCGATAGACGGGTAGAAGATAAGCTCAAGGTTGGATGGGCAGAGGTTAAGACGAGATTGGCAAAGTTGAGGCTATTCGACGGACACCGAGGACGCCGTTGCTTCCTTGAGCTTACCTCTATACCTATTTTGGTTATTTCACTCATTTTGGTCATCTTTCTTTTTCTTTCACGTATATACTATTTCAATTGGAGGGTTTCCTTATGCCTTTGGCTATCTGTTGTAAACTGCATTGAGTGTACTTTCTTGGGACACTGGAAAGTTTCATTTGTTCAAGACCGGTTGGCTGGATAGAGGTTGTTGGATGTATGATATCTAAACCAACTAGACTAATTGGCATCGAGTCATCGAAGACAAAACCAAAGACCATAAACCACAAAAACATCCACAAGACTACCACTCTAATCCCTAACCAAATCAAGGAGTAAGAAAAACCATTGCAACATTCCTAATGCCATATATGTACATACACTCGACTGCCGAACCGCAAGGCCGCCTCGTTCCTTCGATCTATCCAGCACATTTACCATTGATTTTTTCCGCTATGCTCTATAGAATTAAGCTGCTTGGGTCGCAAGTGAACGGGGGTGTCGCCTTCGGGAGCGCCAGGGATAGTCTTTTTCAGGCCCTACATAGCTATTAGCAAACCCACCAGGCAAATAGACCCCGAGAGGGAGGCAGGAGGGAAAAACGGAGACATACCAACTTATCAAAAACGCAATTATTCAACTTCATCTCCGGCGCACGGCACTCGAACAGACGATGGTTGTTATTCTCCAGACAATTCCAGTGGGCATTGAACTGGTCGAGACAGTGGGTGTTTATATCCTTGATCCTGTTGAAATCAGCACTTTCCATTCCCTTCCCTTCCCAAATCAAACCAAACCAAGCCAATCCGGCCCAACCAAACCACTCAAAGAGAAGGAAAAACATACACACTAGCCGCACAACGCGTAACCTTCCTCCCCTCCTTCAAACACTCCAACTCGCCCCGTCCATTAGCCTCAGCCTTGCACTTCATATAATCATCATTGAAAGCGCGGCAGCGGTCCCCGATAAAGTACGAAGCGCTCATCAGCGGCGCAGAGGTAGCTCCGATCTCATCCACCTTGGGGATGTGATCGGGCATCGGGGTGGTGTCGATGAGGACATGCTGGTTGAATCTGCGTCACGGATGAGTCAATGAATCGGCAATCGGGATCAATGGCTTGACTGCAGGGAGATATCCTACCTGGGTTCCCTCCGGGCCATTCTGGCGGTTGATTGATGGGGTTTAAGTGGTGAGGAGCGAGGGTGAGTGTCGGAAGCTGGATGGAGGTTGGAGATGAGTTTGGAGGCGGTGTGATTG
>MVGC01000140.1:0-51603 GCA_003589665.1 Aspergillus sclerotialis | reverse complement strand
CCAGAAACCCACCACCTTGCTCCCAAGCACCCCAGCATCAATCGACGACATCATCCTAATCCCAAATATCACCAAACCTACCACCCTCGAAACCCACATCTTAGCTATTGACGGCCGGCGCAAAGGTATGCGCACTGTCAATTCTTGGAAAGCATTCCGTTGCTATAGGAATAATCAGGATATTGGAAATCTCTGGGAGGTGAGACAGGATTGGTATCTTAAGCACTATACCTAGGTAACTGGTGCAGTTGGTTATGATGAGCAAGTGACGATCTTATGTACAATAGACGCAGCGACTTCCGTTTTTCTCTTATCTTCCTGTGAATATCGCTTGATTCATTGGAATGACTTACAAGGAACCCATTCTCGGTTCTTGTCCTTTGGCAATTCCGCTTTGATGTAATATAGACAGGATATCAGGTCTAGTTCTCGAATTGGAATGATGTGGCTACAACAGTTAAATTACCTAAATACGTCATGACTTGCTCCACTCATAGCCATTTGGTCATCTCTAGGTGGTCGGTAAGGATCGCTGTCGGCCGCAAAATCAATCTGATAGCTGGATTGGATAAAATCTTCCAGTTCCTCGCTGACCGTTTTTAACTTCTCCTTCACACTCGCAACGCCCTCCTGCCCGACAATGTGTCGCGATGGTGGGTTCTCATGGCCTCCTATCGCTGTAATGGCGTAAACCGTTTCGGCAACGAGGACTTCGAGGTGAGCTGTACTGAGGGGAGGATACATTGATCGGACCTTGGGTACAGAGAATGGGCCGTCTTCGGCGGAGGTGGGTTGGTCGGGGTTTTGTTGGGTGTTTGTGGTAGTTTCTGGTTGTGAGGGACTTTCTGCATCTGTTGATGGATTCGGTAGTCGTGGCACTAGGCGATTTAAGATACCTCGAAAAAGAGGCGCATGGTTTGTGGATGGGGAGTAGGCTGGGACAATTGGAGGGGCGCTAGTCACTAGATTGGTGAGAATACCAATTTCAATGCTACATTGGAGGATAGTGAGCTTGAGATTAAACGGGGCTATTTCGTATGCGAGACTCTGGGACTGTGTCAGCACTATAGGTAATCATGGGCTGTGGACCTACATCGCAGAATCCTTCTAGCGCCCAACCGGCTGCACAGTACATTCCCAGCCCTGGTGTGCCAATATGCGCGGCTTCCATTTGTTAGATATGACCAAACTCACGAACTAATAGACTCACTAATTCCAGAGAGAATCATAATATGACCAGAAGCTTGCTTTCGCATTTGCGGCAATACTGCTTTTATGATATTGAGTGGACCGAAATAGTTGGTTTCAAACTGATCGCGGACGAGATTCAGGGTCTGTTGCGAAGTGGAAAGTTCTTCTACTGTGCCGACAAGAGCTATAGAAGTTAGAAAGGCTCATGATGATGGGTACCGCACATACTCTGACTCGTGCAGCAAAGGAGGATATCGATTCTTCCGAAGGCTGCGACAGCTTCTGCAGTTACCGATTGACACTCGCTCACCATCCTGTATATGTAAGCGACTTCGTCGTGCTATGTTCAATATGCGCTATCCCACCTAAAATCCAAAGGAACGGTCTTCAACCGCTCTCCCCACCCCTCTTCACTGTGTTCCTCGACCTCCGCCAAAAAGGCGTCAAACCCCTCGCGACGGCATTCATCACGATCCAGCGACGAGTGTACCAGCCCCAGCAAAGCGTAGTCACCATGCGCCAGTATCTGACGAGCAACTGAGATCCCAATGGGCGAATCGCCGGCCGTAATCACCCAGACTCGTGGCTCATTATGGGCTGGAAACTGGCGGGAGAATTCGGGGGGAAGATGAGTGTCCGTCATGAGGTAGGCAGCGATAACGTATCAGGAATGCCCATTGCGTAGATCTGTTCTGTAATGCAAACAAGAGGAGCAATCAATTGTAAAGTCGAAGTAAGTGAAGAACGAAGTGGAGTTGGTCCATCTGTATGTCATTCCGCGGAACCATCCAATGCCAAGACCCGCCGGTTCTCCGCGTTTCTTATTCTTGCTGTCCTTTTCAATTTTTCCTCTTCTTCCTTCCAACTCTCACCCATCACTATGCCTGAGCAGAGACAACGCAGGGAGGAGCCGGAGCAAAGCGTGCGTATGATACTTGCTTGCCTATTGTTTGCTTGCGACTTACTAACCTTTTGATATGTAGTCCGGCCTTAGAACTGCCCTCCAGGGCTTGGGCATTTTTATGCTGACCCAAGTTGTTATCAACCAATTTTTCGGCGGAAAGCAGCAAAATGCCGGGTCCAGTGTCAGTGTTGGTAATATGCCTGCTTTTGCGGATCGCCCAGCCCGTGCCGAAATTGCAGACTACAACCCTATCCCCGATCTTGTGGTTCCTATATGGCCTGATGATAGTGCCTTGGATATCAGTATTTATGTTTCGCCATCTGTGGTAGTACCTGGGTTCAAGTCTTATTCCCCTGAATCTCTCGTCCTTGAGGAGAAGAACTTTACAATGGCGAATTACAGTGATACTCGGGAAATTGACACTACCATTAAGATTCCCAAGGAGGTTCAGCAGAATGGGACTCTTTGGGCTCACTTCTATGTTGGACTTGCTGGCCATGAACTGGATCCTACGGCAAAAGACTACCGAACTGACAGCGCGGTTCATTTCTTCCGCCCTCTTAATCAGTACCTCCCGAAGAAGAAAGCCAAGAAGCTTAAAAACCTTCTAGCTTCTGCGGAAGAGAATGAAGAAGAGGAGGAGGAGGATAATACCCCGGACGTTCAGATTGTTTCTTACTACCACCCTAACTTTACCGTATCTCTGATTCCGGACTCTGGAGCGCAGAAGTATCGTCAGATTCATCCCGCCGTCCGTCAACATATGCAGTTGGAGTCGACCGGCGCTAGGGATAGCTCTGGTCAGAATGGATGGTATTATCCTATATTCTTTTTGAACACATTCTGGCAGCTTAGGAGTCATATGACCGAACTGAATTCGACCGTGGAATCCATGCCACTGCGTATCACTCTCAATCACATGAAGAACTGGAAGTTCAGTATTGTCACTAGTATTGATGAGGGCTCTAAGGAGAATACGCGACAGGCTGCTTTTGGTGGACCGACGCCTGGTGGTGGTGATGGAACTGAATTCGAATTGTTCAAGGAGATCCTTCTGGACACCAATGTTTGGTTGTTGGGTACGACCGGTGTTGTCACTATCCTGCACATGGTCTTTGAGACTTTGGCATTCAAGAACGATATTGTAAGTCCAGGATGCTATGCTTGATCATATCATTGCTAATGGTCATAGTCCCACTGGCGCAAGAAGAAAGATGTTGTCGGAACCTCAGTCCGTACCATCTTAGCCAATGTCTTCATGCAGGCTGTCATTTTCCTGTACCTGGTTGATAACAGCGAGAACACCTCATGGATGATTCTGGCCAGTCAGGGATTCGGTATTCTTCTCGAAGCCTGGAAGATTACAAAGACCGTAGACGTCCGCGTGCGACCACCTCCAGCCAACTCCTTCTTCTCCTTCCTGCCGTGCGTGGTTGTGTTTGAAGACAAGCACAAACTCACCGAGACCGAGCAGAAGACTAAGGAGTATGACGAAATCGCCTTCCGCTATCTGTATATCGTTGCTGTGCCTCTTCTGGCTGCTTATGCAGCGTACAGCTTAATCTACAATACTCACAAGTCGTGGTACTCCTATATCATTGAAACCCTTGTGGGCAGCGTCTATGCTTACGGATTCTTAATGATGGTCCCGAGCTTGTATATCAACTACCGTCTCAAGGTGAGCACTCTTCATTCTATAATATAGCAACGCTAACAATCGTAGTCTGTCGCCCACATGCCCGGGAAGGCAATGACATACAAGTTCCTTAATACCTTTATCGATGATCTCTTCGCCTTTACCGTCAGAATGCCATGGCTCCATCGGCTTTCTACTTTCAGAGATGATATTATCTTCTTCATTTGGGTCTACCAGAGTTGGAAATACAAGGTGGATTACACGCGCGTGAATGAATTCGGGCAGGGAGGCGAGAGTGATGAGGAGGAAGAGGCTCTGACTGAGACTAAGGAGGAAGAGAAGCAGGCAGCAACCAAGGCGACTGGGAAGGCTGATTCCGATGCTTCAACTCGCAAAAGGAAGTGAATAAGCGTCGTTTATTCTAGTGTATTGCCTGCCCTAGATTCTTTTTTGCTTTGAAGCGAAGCCATGTATTAGTTTCTTTTCTTTGCCAAGTGGCGATTTCATGCTATATTCAAGGTGAAATTATGGGAAAGAATGAAATTTAATATTTAATAGATGACTGGTAGTAGTATTTAGAATTTTCTGCAATAAAATGCTTTATTGAGTATTTGTTCCAAGGTTCTTATACTCGACTTCCACATAGAGCCAAGATCCACCCACTAAACAGTCTGCAACCTTATCACAATAACAACACCACAAACATCCATGAATACATACAACTAAACCGTCCTACATGCATTCTTTATAATTTAATTGATGTACCCTCGGTTCCCAATTGGGATTTATCATTTACTCTAGGAAGTTTACCACCTCATGAAGAGTTAGCTACGCGCTACCTAGTAAAGTGGGACGCGCCAATCTCCGTACCTCGACGGCAACCATCTTTCACCTGAGCAATTGAGTCTTGCAGTGTATCTATTGCACTATACTTTACAGTGGATAAATGACTTCCAACGAGGAACCAGGTTTGTGGTTTAACTAAATCCGATTATGAGTTAATGCTGACCCTGGTATAGAAACCAGACGGAGCAACCTCCTAGATAACATTGAACATCTAGAAGCGCGTATGTTGTTCTCCTTGCTTTATTCAAATAAACTTAAATTATTGACTGTCATAGTCGCTTTTGTTCCCCCAAAACAAAGACACACCGATGTCAACCAACTAGCCAAATCCATTGCTTCAGACGCCTACGAGAGCGGGATTCCCCAGTTCGCACTAGAACGTCTGATAAAACTCATCACGCAAAACAACCATCTAGGACAGGGCACAACAACAACCTTAATTAAAAACCTCTATCCCCTAGAAAGAGTCCCGTCAAAATTGGTCACCCAGATTGTCTGCTGTCTCGGTACGGCGGGCAACAAACCATCTCCAGCAACGCAATCCTTGCTCCTGCGATGGCTGATTCTTGTATTTGACTTCCTCGATGAAAGGGGTCATTTATCAAAACTCTACGCAGTGCTTTTTAATCATCTGACTATTTCGAGCCTCAGAAAACCGCTTTGTCATATTCTTTCGTTCATTACCAGGCGGAAACATGTCAAGCCTTTTCGGATCCAAGCGCTTATGGAGTTGCTTCGGAATACCGGTAGTGATGAAAGGGAACTGGTCAGTTTACTGAAGGTTTACAAGAACTACTACCCCGACATTATTGTCGGAGATATCGGGTCGAGAAGATCGGGTTTGATATTTAAGCATCCGGATCCCGAATGGTCGAGCCATCTAAGAGCTCTTCAGGAAGCAAATTCGGAGCGAGTACATGCGGTTCAGTCGTCGAATTTTCAGGTCGTTCATCGTGGTGCTACGAAACGAGGCAAAATGGAGGTTATTGTTCCTAATGTGCATACTTCGCGAGTCTCCCGTAGCCACACTTCCTTGGAGGAATTGCGCAGTGTTAGCCATTTCGTCGAGAGGATTGAAAAGATTGAACTGCCTAATCAGATTATTTCTACTCTTGGAGATAATTTGGCGCAGAAGTATATTTATCTGGTTCATCATGAAACGGCAAATCGTCGGCTTGACGACTGGCTGAGTGGGTTTTTGGATGATAAACTGGAACATATTCAGGAAGGGGATGAAGGTGATAGTGAAGAGCTGACTTATCTTCTTTCTCTTGCTGTTGATTATGTTCGGTATTCAAAGGTAGGTATGTCGTGGCTTGCTATATTCCAATTACTTATCTATTATAGGAAATCCCCACTGCGATCACGGCCTTCCTCAAGAGCTATCTGCCAATTTGGAATGGTAAGGACAATCGAGATCAAATTCTTCATCTTTTGGAATATCTTCCAGTCCAATCTTACGAATCTATACGGGCCGATTTCCTGGCTCCGCTAGAAAATACCATACCAGATGACGCTGTCATCCTCGATTTCTACTCGTCTCTGATGCGCCAATGGGGCGTCAAACTGAGAACGCACTCGCCCAATTCCGGTGAATTCAAACCTTTGAGTGAAATGATTGTGCACGCAGAACTTCTGGCAGCGTCGCTTCTTGAAAAGCGAACAGCACCATTTGACGACGATAGCGAAAGCAATGAAAGCAAACCAGGCACTCAGTCTGTTATCGAACTTTACTGCTCCCTAGCCGAACTGTTTTCTTACGCATCATCAAATGGAACTATCCGCCTCACAATTCCCTTAGCCCCGACAGTCTACACGCTCGCATTCACGCCGATCAACTCCGTTATCTCAATTCTATGCTCGATCCTCGCAACATACAAATCAGCTTTCGAAACGTCCTTGACATCAGAAGTCCTTCAAACACCCGGCCGCTCTGAATCACTGTACCCAACGAGTTTAGTCGGCCAATTCAATGGCTATGTCATGGATATCTGTAATCTTGTCTGGCGGAATCGGGCCCTCAACACGGAAGACCCCAACGCATTGGGATGCCTGGTACCAGCGCCAACTGTCAAAGCACTTTCAGAATACATCCGCGATATGAACGAAATTTCCCGGGAACGAAGAAGGGACTCATCTTTTCATTATATTTTATCCTCGATTTTTTCGCTCAGTCATCATGCCGCACTTTGTAATTTGTCGGCTGCTTGTTTTGCTGATATAGAGGACCAAAATCTAGGCGAGGGCCAGGCGCGGTTGAGCAGACCGGTTACGCAGAAGGCGTTGAGTGCGTTGGAGAAGGAAGGTGGTGTGAAGATGTCATGGCAAGAGTATAGAGTGAGGATGCTGGATTGGCTAGATGCGACAGGGAGCAGTGGGACGGCTGATCTCATGCGGAGTACTATGAAGGCATTGCGGAAGGACTGATTGTTTAAATTGGGTATTGTTTGATGTACAGTACAGCGTTATGACACAGGATATGGTACATGTTCAATCATAAGGTTATGAATCGTGAATCCAACGCCGAATATGCATGACCTCCAGGGACTACTATACAGATTCATCGCAGCCTTGGAGCCCTAGAACTTGGCAGTAGTGTTGAGGTAAATATCTCGAACACTCGTATCTTCCCGTAGAGCACTCAACATTCCTTCAATATCCTTAGCTTGCTCTTCATCCACATTAACCAGGGTATCCTTATTAGGCTCCCAGATGATCTCTAACTCCTCAATGCTGAGTCCGGTCATCTTAGCAAGGGACTCGCCAACGTGTTTTGTTTCCGTAGGCTCCGTAAATGCGACGAGTCGACCCTTCTCGTCGGCCGCAATATCAGCCGCTCCAGCTTCGATAGCCTGATCCAGATAATCATCCGGATTCAACCCATCCCACTTCTCAAATATTATCCTCCCCTTCTTTTCAAAAAGATATGTCGTCGGGGTGACGGTCCCACCGATTTCCTTGACAATATATCGAACGTCCTGCAACACCCGTCCTTTCTGATCGGTCTGGCATTCGATCACCGCCGCGACGGAATGAGGTAACATAGCCTCAATGGTAACATGCTCCAGAGCCTGTCCTGTAACACTCAACCCTTGACCGCGCGCAATCGCACTCTCGATTATAGATTTAGGGATTCCTTCACGTCGGGCACTTGCGAGGGCAATGCTCAATCGGTTGTTGAATTTCGGGTCGGGTCCGCCCACTAGACAAGTCAGAATTGATATAAAGCAGACACGAGAAACGCACTCTGAGTAGCACTGCTGATTTCCTTGCTTACGAGCTGCCTCTCCTTGCTCTTTACCTTGTCGTTCGAGGCCTTGCCATGTCGGATCTTGGACCATCGGTTGTGTCCTGAGGATAGAATTGAGCTATTGTTGAACCCGCGGTGGGTATTGCGCCACAATTGACCACTGCATCGGGGGCGATACAGTAGTTTAGTACACGACCTTGATATCATGGCAATGAGGTGTCAAATTATTCCCCAGTTGTTATAGACAAAGACAAGGATAGAAATACTCCGGGGTCGGGCCGAGATTAAATCCGAGACCGGGAACGCCAAAGTAGTCTGGAATCTGGAATCTATACTTGATTTCATTCCTGCAAACAACTCGATTGTTCTTCTTTTTGTCTGTTTCTTGTCTTACTTTCCTTAATATAATATTTTATTTTATTTTATGTTGGATACTCTCTTTCCCTTCTTCTTCTCCTTTCAATGTCTTCGTCTGAAACCCCTCCTCCCCCAACTCCCACTGACAATGCCGCCCCCCGAACAGAGCTCGATATCGCTAAACTCCATACCCTCCCTTCTGAACAACAGGATCTCTATCTCCTTACCTTTACGTCTGATCTAGTTCAACATATTCTGGAATTGGATTCAGCGGGGGTATCCGCGCAGCAGAAATCCCTGAAAAAGGAGCTCTTCAAGATCCTGACTATATCCTCTCCGACGATCACGCGAGTTATTCGTAATAACCTGGGACGTTGTTTCGGGGCTATTTTGGAGAAGGGCGACCGTGGGATTCTATTCGAGACGATAACGGACTTGCTGGGGATATTGAATGCGGGTAAAAGTGACGCGGAACTTAAGACGAAGTTCGCTGCGGCGCATTGTTTGGGGGAGGTATTCGCCGCGGCGGGGGAGAGCGCATTCGCCCAATCGGGAATTGTCACCTCGAGTTTGCTGAAGTTATTGAAGCCGTCTAGTACTCATGCTGGTCTACGAGGGTCGGTGTTTTCGGTCATTTCGAAGGTTGTGGTCGGTGTCGGGGTTCCGGTTGATGAAGGAACGGCAAGGGATGTTTGGAAACAGGCGCGAAATGCGGCATCCGGTGATAAGTCAACGTTCGTTCAGGTCCACGCGTGTCGCGCTTTGGAGCAGCTGGTTAGAATGACCTCGTTTTTCGACAATGCGAATGATCTGGATAACTTGAAGTCGGTGGTATGGAAGGTTATCGACAGCCCGGTTGCTCCTGTTAGACACGCTGCTGCGGCCTGTCTTGCTCGGACTTTGGTTAAACTGCACGTTACAGAAGTCCGAGTCGATCCCGCTCCGAAACCCAAGAAAGGGAAACGGCAGTCGAAGAAACCAGCACGAAAGTCTATTGATGGTGATGATGAAGCTGAAGTCTCGGAAAGCTCTGGTCCTAAGAAAGGGGAGACCCGGCTCTCTTTCTTTCTGCCAGAGCTTCTCAGGCAGCTCTCTGCTCACTATCTGCGCGGGACAACCTCGAATCGTGTGCGCGCGGGCATTGCAGTATGTTATAAGCATGTGCTACGCAACCTAGGGGACAAGGTTGTGGAAGAGCGTTATAGTCAAATCGCGACGCATTTTCTGTTTGATTTGCTGAATCATCCAACCGTTACCTATAACCGATTTCGGCTTCTTATGACCAGAAAATTTGTCAAGAGTATTTTGGAGGATACAATCGGTCGCGAGACATTGCGAGAAAATAGCCAACTTAATGCTGCAAAGTGGTTGATCAACGATGTCCTCAAAGACTATCCACAGGTTATCCAAGAGCGTCGCGAACCGAGCAAATACACCTTAACAAGTGCCATCAGTGCATTATCTTCTCTAATCTCTTCCCTCGGATCTGCTTTTAGTGCCCTAGCAGAGAGCTGTCGGGAAGCTTTAATCCAGGTTCTTCCCCATCCGTGCTATACTGTTCAGATACACACTGCGCACTGCCTGCGCAATTTTGTCCTCGCCTGTCCTCATCAACTTATATCTTGTGTGACTATCTGCGTGAACAGTTTGAGTAGGGAAATTGGGCACTTATCTACTCCACGAGGCTCCTCACGACGCTGTGTTGGCTATGCTAATGGGCTTTCGGCTATGCTGAGCACTTCTCGCCTACAGCCACTCTATGGCTCTCTTGATATTTTCTCGCGCGTTTTTTCTCAGGCGACCGATTTGCTAAAGAACAGTAGTAGCTCTGAGCTACGTCCCGCAAGCACACAGATCCAAGTTGCTTGGATTTTGATCGGAGGACTAATGCCCCTTGGGCCGAGCTTTGTCAAGATCCATCTCTCGCAGCTGATGCTGCTGTGGAAAAACGCCCTTCCCAAACACCTAGGCAAAGGGAATGTTTCCCAACGTGGAAGTTTGGAAATGAGCTTTCTTGCCCATGTCCGAGAATGCGCACTGAGCTCCCTGCTGGTTTTCATGGAGTTTAATAGCAAGTTAATAACTGCTGACGGTGCGAAGAGGATAGCCGGCATGCTTCAGAACACGGTCGAGTTCCTTGATGATTTACCGTGGCAGAAATCTGTGGAAGATATTTCAAGAAGGCTCAACCCTTCATTGCAGCTTAATGATTTTTCGATCATGGTCCGCCGACGTGTCTTGCAGTGCTTCTCAAAACTTATCCATGTTCATCACCTGAACCATGCGGATATCATTTCCCAATCCAGTCTTCTGTCCCTTGCTATTTCATCCTTTGCAGACCCAGATGCTTCTCAATCTAGCCCATTGGAAAGTTCGATCGCATCTTCTACTGGGCAATTCGAGAGCCTCTGGAATTTGTCGGACAACTTTGGGTTTGGGGTAACAGGTTTGGCTAGGGAATACGTTGGTGCTACTTTGTCTGGGAAGCATGAAAGTGAGAATGGCCCGGCTTGGTCTGCTGTTGATTCGGTGGATCAAGCAGTCGATGATGCTGTGAGTTGACCATCCGGAACCCCTCGAACGAATCTAATACTCTACAGTTGACCTTCCCGATCTGTCAAGCGGCTGAACATGATTCCGTTCTTTTGTACTGCTCAAGAGATGGGGATTCACCGTATGCTGACCCACCGACGACTGGGGTTGTTAATTCCGCCATTGACCTCTTTTCCCTTGCCATACCCCTGCATGCACCGAAGGTTCAGGAAAGCAGTGTTGAGCAAATTGCTACTTTCCTCTCGTCTCACAACCTTCAACGTAACCCTGGACGCAAAGCAGCCATTGTAGTCAACATTGGTGTTGCATTGCTCCATGCTCTAAAGGTTGCCCTTAGAGAGACTGACTCTGTCTCAGGGAAGTTAAGTTCTGCAAATGATAAAATAATGCAGGAGCTTTTGCATGTGAGTTATGCCCTTTAGATTCGCAGGGTGTTATACTGATTGAATTAGCAATATGTTACCGACTCCGATGCAATTGTTCGGACGATTGGCGCGGAGGCGCTCGGGAGACTTTGTGATAACTCCGGCAATAGCTGCACCAGCACACAAATAAATTTCCTAGTGGATACTATCGTCGAAAACAGAGAACCAAATGCGCGTGCAGGATGCGCTGCGGCTTTGGGCTGCATTCACTCACAGGTTGGTGGTATGGCTGCTGGCTTACATCTTAAGACCATTGTTGGCGTGTTAATGTCATTGTGCAATGACCCTCATCCCGTTGTTCACTTTTGGGCTCTGGGCGGCCTGGAGAGAGTTGCTGACTCTGCCGGTTTGACTTTCTCGCCTTTCGTGTCCAGTTCTCTCGGGATGCTAGCCCAGCTTTATAACTCTGACACTCATAATGAGGAGGCTGCCACCTTGCCGACTTCCAATGTCGAGATGTCTTTCCTCACTCCGGTGGTCATCAGTCGCTGTGTTGACGCTCTCATTAATGTCCTCGGACCGGATCTACAGGACATTTCCAAAACGCGTAACCTCATCCTTACGCTGCTCCGGCAATTTCAGCGAGAAGAGAATCCGACCCTTGTCAGCGAGAGCTCGAAATGCTTGGATCACATGTCACTTTATGCACCTGCACATGTTGATTTCTCGGGATATGTTAAGCGACTTCAGAACGAACTCTCCGCAAGTAATCCGATGATGAGAGACGTAGCCATCCGAGGACTAAGTAATCTGATGAAGCGAGATGCCGCTTCAGTGCTTCGGACGGCTTCACCTACTCTTGAAGAGGAGATCTGGCTCGCGTTCGATGATACGCCTGACAACACGGTGCTCAAGGGCATGATTCAAGATTGGCTGCAACAGAGTGCGCTTGTAGAAGCTGAATTATGGATCCAACGTTGCCACAGTGTCCTGACGAAGACGCGTGCTAAAACTGAAGAACCTCCACCCAGTGCACATCCTAAAAGTGCTCCAGCGGACATACCGGATGATGAAGTTGCTGGCTTCGCGTCAGCTGTGTCCGGCGCGGCACCGGCGGAATCCGCAAATGAGACCGTTGCTGGTCAGGAATTGTTGAAATGGCAAACGCGCAACTTCGCCATGAGCTGCCTTAGCGAGCTGTTGGCTATCGTTCAGCAGGCAGTCTTGCCAGACCAGACCATCCCTGCCGAACTCGCACTTCAACAGAAGGTTGGGGATATTGTCAAGATGGCATTTTCCGCTTCTACGGCAAGCGTAGTAGAATTACGCGTTTGGGGTTTGAAGATCATTGACCAAGTTCTGAAGGTATGTATTTGTTAATGTTGTATTTGTATGTATGCCCTTGCTTATGTCTGTAGCTATTTGGCAAGACTCCCGATCCGGACTTTACAGAGGCTTCGCTCCTTGAACAATACCAAGCTCAGATCGGATCAGCTCTTACTCCAGCTTTTGCTGCAGATTCGTCGCCAGAGTTGGCATCGGAGGCTATCAATGTTTCTGCTACGTTTATTGCAACTGGTATAGTGACGAATGTCGAGAGAATGGGGAGGATTTTCAAACTCCTGGTGCTCGGTCTTGAGAACTTCGCAAGTACGTTGTGTTTGTTTCCTGCATCCTTAGGTAAATGCTGACCCATCTAGAAAATCCGGCGACCACTGATATTGGGGATTTGAAAGGGCTCAACTCAAATGCTAGAGTCATGGTTAAGATGGCTTTATTCTCGGCCTGGGCACGATTACAAGTCGCTAGCACAGAACAGGAGTACTTGATTGACGTGGTTGAACCGTATTTAGCGAGGCTTACACCGTTATGGCTTTCGTCTCTTCAAGAGTACGCCCGTCTGCGGTTCGAACCAGATATCTCCGGGAGCCTAGGTACAGCCCCGCTAAGTAGTAATTTGGATGAAGTGTATGCTGCGCTGAATCGGGAGACATTATTGAAGGTAATACCAATGGCATCATTGCTTGTTATAAAGCTAACTTTATGAAGTTCTACCAAGATTCATGGTTGAATCTTGTTGATGCTATCGCCGGTCTGGTTGAGAAAGACATTGATTTTGTCTTTGATGCACTTGATGGAAAACCACAGGCAGCAGAGCCTGAAGACCCAGAAACGAAAGCCGAGCTTGCCAATGGATCACCCAAAGGCAAGGGACATGATATAAATTATCGCGATGAGCCGGTTGCTTTCTTCTTTGTCCTCTTTGGCTTGGCTTTCGAGGCTCTTGTTGACCAGTCTACCTCTTCATCGCAACGGATAGAAATTCTGCAGGCTCTGAAGAGGATATTGCGACCCGTGATATCTGGTAATGCTATTTACCAGGATGCTATTTTCTCCGAGACAATGGATAATCTGGATCGCCTCGTGTTTACTGAGGGCATTCCCATCCAAAATGTTATCGTCGAGATTGCGCGGAATCTTTCTTTGGACCATCCTTCTGCTAAGGGTGGTCAAGGGCGAGACGACCATCTTTCTGATGATATTGAACAGCTGTTTGAGCTTACCAGAAGTATTATTCTGGTGCTTGCTGGACTGATGCCCAATCTGCGCGAATCTACGCCCCATGCACGCTTCAATGTGACATCTGACGACTCTTTGTCATTGATCCGTCTAGCGCTCTCATCACTTGTGAATGTCGCATCGATCTTCCCGGCCATCATCCGCAATGACCTCCACGCCTGTATTTTCCACATTTTCAGCACCATACTGGCAACAGGTATATGCCAGGCAGACGTTATGCCGGTGGCACTGCCTATATTCAAGCAGTTCATCCACGGAATAACACATCCCAAGGAGCATGGTCCGGAACAGGCTGAGAACCTCAAAGTTGTATCTTACCAATTGCGAGGTTGCCTGACTCGCTTCCTGACCACTCTGAAAATCGCCCAGCGGCGAGAATCTGATTCTTCTCTACCATGTGCCAAGAATACCCTCCTGGCCACTACGATTCTCTTGACAACCGGAAGCCACGTTATTCCTCCTCAAGAGCCTGTTATCCCTCAAATTCTGAATGAATTCCTCGACTGTCTCCAGGATGTTGGCCTAGCCACCGTAGCAGCAGGCTGCCTTCGGTCAATCCTCGTCGCACCCAACCCACGGTCTCCCACCGACGACATAGTCGCCAGACACATCACCCCGCGACTCATCAGTTTCCTTATCGGCTGTCCCTCCGAAATGGGAGAGATACCAAATGACCCCGAAAACTGCCGGGCAATTATTGCCCGTGCACTGGTGGCCAGTGTCACCAACGGCATATACTCAGCATCCCAAATCCCTACTGCCATCTCCATCGTTATGTCTGCACTACTTACTCGCGCAAAACGCGAAGGGAAAACCATCCATAAAGAAACAGCTGCGCATTTACTCGAGCTGGCGAAGGCAGATCAGGCTGCTTTCCGGGCTATAGTCGCAAGCCTAAAACCAGAACAGAAAGCCCTTCTGGAAGAAATCTTCCGCAGTGCGGATGTTGGTGCAGCCGCTAATAAGGCAAGGGCAGAAGCTGCTGAGGCCGAACAGCAGAGTATGCCTAGTATTGCTTTGAGGTTGGATTTCTAATGACTGTTTCTTTGTTCTTTTTTGTAGCGTGACTGTTGGATGATGCATGATTGTTGAGTATTACCTGTATGAAGTTTAACGAGTGCATGTTTGTTAATCCATGATGATTGTTGATGATGGTGGAGATGATTTATATACCTAGTGCATGCAAAGCTTAAAGCATGAGTGAATATAGATAGTATGATTGATAGATTTTGAATACATCATTCTATATGCCTTTGTTAAATGAAGCATTTGGTTTATGTCGATCTAGAATCAGGGTATCAATAATCTATCTATGATCTATATATATCCAACAACCATCCATATGTATCATACATTCCACAAAAGAAATCGTCAAAGAATGATATGACAGTGATTGGACAAAAGAATGATAGTGAAAAATAGGAAGGGATCAACCCAAAGACTCACTAACGTGAGCCTCAGGAATTACCACGCCGGTATGGACAACCGAATCCCGTACAGCCTTTGACTCAGGGGCTTCCTTAACAGGTGGTTCCTTAGTTTTCTGCACCTCTTGTACTTTCTGCGCTTTTTGAACCTCGGAGTAGTATTTCAAGAAGGCGATTATCATAGCTACTGATGTCAGATCGAAACGTTTAAAGTGGAAGAGTACTTACAAGCGCTGATGGCGATGGCGAATGCAGCTCTCCTGGTCAGGATCCATCGCAGACCTTCGATTTCACTTTTTCCATCGCTGTTCAGGGACACCGTGATTTTATAGTTCAGTTCTTGGACGGACGTATCGATGCTCCTTTGTTGTTCTCGGGTGGCCATTTTGTGGTCGTTGAACATTCCTTTAATGTCGTCTTTTAAACCGGAAAGTTCCTGGTTCAGTCGTTGAGAAAGGATATCGGATTCGTGTTGTAATTGAGTACGAGAGGTACGTTGTCTTTGCATTTCGGAGTTTCGCGCTGTTTGGAGTGAAGATTGAAGTTCGGAGCAGGCGGCTTTGAAAAGGTATGTTTCGTTTTCGACATCCGATTTCGAAATTAGACTGTCTCTTGCCAGGTCGAGGTTATTCTGCAGGAGCTTTCGAACAGCTTTCATTATCGTTACAGACTGCTCATCACTGAAGCCTCCTTTCGACAAGTCCCGGACGAGAGTGTAGGTATCGAAATGATGGACATAGGGAGCGGGAGACAGATGCGGCGGTCTATCGTCGGGGTTTGCACTAGATGGTAATAATGCGCCCGGGGGAGAAGGCATATGGAAGACATCTGCTAGAGGGTTTGCTCTAAGGTCTGGCGGTATTTCGGTTTGTCCGTGAGGGAGGTCTGAGGTATCTGGTTGAGTGGACTTGTCACTCGTTGATATGGGTTCTTCTTCGAGATCTTGTTCGGAGGTGGTGTCTTCGGATGAGCGTGCTTCCGTTTTATGTTCGGTGGTGTCTTCTACTGCGCTGGTGTCTCGCGACTGTGACTTTGACTCGGACGGAGACTTGGACTGCTGCTGCACCTGAGACTTTGATTCCTCCGGCGGGGTCGCCTTGGAGGTATCTTTACCTTTCCCCGGCGCATTACCTTGGTCAGAGGGAAGCTCGTCTTTCGGCCGCGAAGGCGGAGGTAAATTCGCTTCAGCTGCTGGACCGTACCGGCGATGATATGTCTCCTCGTCTCTTCGCCTAGTAGTATGGAAGCCTGTTCGCGGAGTTGACCGGTGGCCGTTGGTGGGTGGGAAGCGCACAGAGCGGTGGGTGGAGGGCTCGCATGAGCGAACGGCCCGCATGAGATTGGGATAGAGGAAGGGCAGTCGTGGGCCGGCCATTGTGAGGTGTAGATTGGTGATAGGAGATAGGAAGGGAGAAAGAGTAGAGTAGCCCTGGGAAGTTTGCTTGCTGGAGTGTTTGAAATCATAGTAGACGAATGACTTTCCCGCGGTAAAGTACCCGGGCCGGGGACGTGATGTCACGTTGCTGGTTGGTGCCTTATGCCGGCTTGAATGCCTGATGATGCCTGGCGGTTGGACTTCATTGCTTGGCTTACTACTAAATAATGTTCATCGTCAACTTTAGTTTGACTACTTTTGAAGTCGACTATTATTATATTCTTGCTCTGGGTTAATCTCAAGACATTCATTATGGACCAGATTATGGACCAGACTTGTAGACCCCATAATTCCTCTAACAGCCTGCCTGGAGATTGTTGTCTATATCGATATGCTATTTATCGGTTGCCTTCATAAATCTGATTGTTCAATGGTACTAATTTAGGTCTAGAGTATTCTAATATCTGTATTATTATTATTATCATTATTTCAGGACCTGGATTATAGCTTGAGTGCTCCTTGTGCTAACGGTTCTAAGCTTTAGCTGAGGCACTGGCTCTGAGCGATGGTATGTCTCAACTCATCTCATTTGTTGCTTATATCTGACTGACATCTAAAATTTAGAGCTTGGTAGCGCTTTTATATTGGCCTAGCTTATATCTACTAGGTACCTGTCTACCTGTTTTGTATACTTTCTATACTACCTAATATATAATAACATATAGTCTGGGGAAAGTACTCTAAAACAGGCAATATACTGTATGTATCATATTACATTTCAGAAGGATGCTTAAGCATGAATAGATGCTTTGCTCTGTGACCAGGCATCTCCTTCACAAAATTGCCCTTTAGAAGAACTAACTTACTCTCAAGCTTGGACTCTTTTAAATAGGATATAGAGACTACTTACTACAGGTACTTTGCTAATTAAAGACAAGTGAAAGTGAGAAGTACAATGGTTTCTTTTATGGTTACAATTTCTTCTGAAAGAATCGAAAGGTTTCTTTGCTCCAAGTGATCTTGTTATCTTCTTTGTTCAAATCGCCATGGCGATTGATTGTTGCTGCTATATCTCAAGCACATGACCCCCTCCTCTTCCTTTTCTGTCAACAAACTTGTCGGCATCAACATCATCATCATTTATTTACCTAGCTTCTCTTTACCTTCACTTTATCTTCTGTATCTCATCAGCCTTTCCTTTTCACTCTCTTTGCTTTATCTCTATCATCAGAAACTTATATTCCTTCCTTCCTTTTCGGTCTCTCATCGACCTTTCCTTCTCACTCTCTTTGCTTTATTTCTATCATCAGAAACTTACATTCCTTCCTTCCTTCCTTCCTTCCTTTTCGCGAAGTGTCGTACCGTCGATACGGGGATCTCTGCTCTCATAACGGTACATTAGGATTTTGGAAAGGGATTTTTAGCCCTCAGAGCGAGTACAGGGTTAGATTTCATGCAAATAAGTTAGTTCTACTATCTCTACTTCATCAAAAAGACAACTGAATCTCGACCCCGATCAATCCATCATGCCTCCAAAGGTAAGTCCTACTAGCTATCAAGGAACCATTCTTCTTACTGATTACTTTATATACAGGGGAGACGGGGTGAGCGACGAAGCAGCGTGTCAACGGAAAAGTTGCCATTGGTTGTCTTGTTGCTCAAGGAAGCTACGCCAGAACGACATGAATATCACGCTGTGCTTTCCACGATTTCCACTTACACCCACTGCATACACAATATACTTGAACATGAGGCGACTCGCGATCTCCTCATGCTCAATGCAGACCGTGTTTTACCACGCCTGCAAAAGGTATGGGAATCCATGAAGACAACCGATTTGCCCCGTGATCTTCCAGAGAATCTCTTTCAGGGACTTGTCTTTCCCTTGATCGAATCACAATCTGGGATACTATCACTGGATCAATCACTTAGCCTAGCTGGACTGGCCATCCCTGTCCTTTTGAAAAAACCTTCTCCATATTTACATAAAGTCGCTGACACATTACTTGGAATTGATGGCCTCCTTGAGAGGCTAGCCTCACACGGAGTATACAGTTCAGCACTAAAAGAATGGCTGTCCTCAAGCAAAAACTACCTTAACGGCCTTCAAGTCAAGACAATTACAGAGAAACTCTTTTACATCTGTGACAGTTGTACTGCTGATCACGATACCTCTATTGTCTCTGAAAGATGGCACAAAGTAAAACCTCTCATGGATTCCCTGAAGTCTCTGCTGAAGTCGCTGCAAGACAATGAGCAGAAAAGCCTGAAAACCACAAGAGACCTTCCCAGCCTCGCCGACATGAAGGTGCTTTCTGGTAATGACAAAAAAGAAAACAGGGCACGTCGCAATACCTACAGCGAATTTCGTGTTCCTGATGATGTTCTGGAACAGATGACTTCTCTTGGTATGCCCAAACCGGGATCATCTCGCGCCGTCTCTTCTTCCCTAGAGCAGCTTGAAAAAGAGATACCCTCGTTTATGCTCGCTGCACTGGAAAGCTTTCCGTGCAGAATTTGCTGGGAAAGATTGACAGGCACATCAACAACGCCAGCCCACGTGCCTATAGCGCCTGTTACGAGTACCGATATCGACATCAAATATGACATCTTTGGAAAACGTGTTGGTTTGTGGAAAGTTCTCATGTCGGAACAAGTTTTAAAGAGTTCGCGAAAGTTAGCTCAAGCAGGTAAGCTCAATGTTTCCAGGCAATTTATGGTGAACTGACCATCCAGGTGCCTTTGACCTTGTTGAGCAGAGGCTTCGGCAGCTCGCCAGTGGTGAATGGAAGGGAAAAGATCTGTCGCATCGGGCTGGTTCCAAGAAACAAAAGCAGGCCATGAAAGTCCCTATCCTTCAAACCGCTATCACTGATGAGCTATCTCTACTGTGGCAGGTAGACGTCGGCTTTTATGAGGATCTGCCTTGGGTACCACAGCATATTGTTAAAGGTGCGTACTTACAGCTTTGATGAATTAGGCGACTAATGCAATTCAGTTTGGAATATTGTGACTGAAGAAGAGTCTCCGGAGGCCATTGACCATATCATTACTCTCCATGAATCTTACGATCCGGAAAGAATTCATCTTAGCTGCCAAAGGCCTCTTCAGCAGGCAGATGGCAGGTTCTTACCAGCACGGTTTGATGTTCAAAAACATAAGGCAGTTTCCACATCTAAGTCTCCGGACGCGACCAAGGGCGCAAGCCAGATTCTGATTGAGATGTCAAGTTAGTTCTACTCCTCATGCTGCCTCAGTTGTCCCTCATAGGCAAAGCCTCTCAGCTGCTGCCTTGAGCTTCCTTTGTCAATCGTTTACTGACCTTTATTTAGACAAGTTCTACAACCTTACTGAGCCATTCTTGTCGTCTATTATTCAAGCAACTGGTACGGAAGAGTTCCCATTCGACTTATCCCCTGAGGAGATGGATATTGTAAGTCACTTTAATACCTCTAGTCTAATCTTGGGACGGAGCGGTACGGGGAAAACCACTTGCCTGGTATTCAAAATACTCGCAAAATATAAGGCACGGCAGTCTATTCCAGATGAACCCCCGGTCAGACAGGTAAGTCACACCTGAGACACATATGTACAAAGCTTAACCGGGGACAGTTACTTCTCACCCGTTCATCTTATCTGGCTTCCAAGCTCCAGGAATACACCAAAAACTTGATTGGAACTCAATGTCAGAGAAGCTCCTTGCCAGAAACCAAGGTTAGATCGTCTGAGCAAAGTTCGGATAAGCCTCTTTCACTTATCTCCATGGGCCATGATAATTTTCCATTTGTTTGCACCTACGACCAATTTCTGAGACACTTAGACAACACTATAAAGTGAGGTTTCCACACTTTACATCTGGCGTTTTACTTGAACTCTAATCCTAATCCATAATGTCAACGCTGGCTAACTCTTACATAGGAGATTTGACCGAAAGGCATTTTTTCCAGATGACAAGCAAGCCTTACTTGACCAAGGAAATGAAATTAACCTCCTTAACATGCGCAAAGTCGTTGACTTCAATGTCTTCAAAACCGAGTATTGGAGTTGCCTATCTAACTTGGTGCCCTCATCTCCAGAACTTCTGTTTTCTGAGATTATGGGTGTCATTAAGGGCTCCAGTGTAACTGCAAGGACTTTGATGTCTCTTTCGCGGGAGGAATATGTTACCAAGAGTGGCAAGCTCTCTCCTGCTTTTACTACCGAAGTGGAACGCGACCGAGTATTCTCAGCCTTTGAACGCTATGAGAAATTGAAAAAACAGCGAGATGAAGTTGACGAGCTTGATCGAGTTATTGAGTTGTTGAAGGCCTTGAAAGATAATCCAACCCTGGCCCAAAACATCCGTCAATGCTTTGAAGAGGCCTACGTTGATGGTATTAACCCTCCAATATTATGTATGGATTTCAAGTTAGTGACCAATTCGAACAGAGGTTCAGGATTTACGATGTCTTGATATTGTTCTGCTTCTAAGCTGCGTCTGTGACGCGCGAGGAATTCATCTTGGTAAGACACTCTCGTTTAGTGACGGTTGATGAATTATATCTGACGCTTATCTTACCAGCCGGCGATACAGCACAATGTATTTCTAAGGACTCGGTTTTTCGGTTTCCAGAAATAAAGGCATTATTCTATGAGTACTACGCCTTTCTTGGGGACGAAATCAACCAGCCCGAACTAGCGCGGCCGAAACAATTTGCCCTAACAAAGAATTATCGCTCGCATCAAGGCATACTGAGCTTGGCGTCATTTGTGATGAAAATGCTATGGACTGGTAAGCAGCAGGTTATGTGGTGCGATGTTTCTAACTCTACTAGGTTTTCCAGATACAATCGATAGATTGGAGCCGGAGATAGGACAAGTGGGGGGTCCAATGCCCATCATTTTTGGCAAGTTCCTTTCAGTGCAGCTTAATTATATATCTAATGCTAGGCAGCCGGCTTTGACTCGAGTATCCTTTCAGCAAAGATGATTGGCTTAGTGAAACTAAATGACAGAGTCGGTGACTTTGGTGCGGAGCAAGTGATCCTTGTTCGCGATGACACATCCAAAAATAAACTCCAAAAGCAGATTGGAGAAATGGCTCTTGTTCTCACAATTTTAGAAAGCAAAGGTATGGAATTTGATGATGTACTGGCCTACGACTTTTTCAGCGCTAGTGATGTCGGAAGTAGCTATCGCTGTCTTCACCTTCTGAGTCAGGGTGATAGAAAGCAATTCGATTCTCAAAAGCATGCGGTGAGTTCTAGTATTCCAAAATTGGGTTTTTATGCAACTAATAAGTTTTCTGCAGGCTCTATGTTCTGAGTTGAAGGTATCTGGAAATCTGTTCCTAAAAACGTTGGCCTACCTGCTAACAAAGCGTAAAGCATTTGTATGTCGCTGTTACGAGGGCCCGCAACCAACTTTGGTTTCTAGAAAGCAGTGAGAGTAGCGTGAAGCCTGTTCTTGAAGCTTTAACTGCCGACGAGAGTATCCAACTAGTTGATGTTGTTCGCCAGAAAGACCCCGATGTGAGTTTCCCTGTCATGGACGTATATCATACTGACAACAGTGTTAGGTAGCTGAGAAAGTGAGGGTTCTGCGCGCTGGCGGCTCAGTGGATCCTGAGCGATGGTTAAAGCGAGGCGCTCATCTCCTTCACCAGAAGAACTATGCAGATGTATGACAATGCCCTTGGTTTCTTTTACACCGCTAACTTTATAGGCCCTCTTTTGTTTCAGGAAAGCGAATGATAGAAAAGGTGTCACCCAATGTGAAGCTTGGCTCCACGAACAGCAAGGCCGCATCTGCCGAGCCACTGAGGATATGCAAGGCTTCAGTGAAAACTACGAAAAAGCCATTACGCTATTCCTAGATATTAACCTCATTACGGAAGCAGCAGAATGCCTCGAAGGACTTGAACAATATGACAGGGTTGCAAGTTGGTATTCCTGCAAGTGAAGCTGTTGCGCTGATACTGATATCATATAGGGCTCTGGAAGAGTCAGGGGCAACTCAGAAAAGCGGCAATGTACTTCGAAAAAGGTGGTCATTATTGCAGCGCCTCAGAATGTTACCACCTGGAAAGAGATTTCGAACAAGCTGTGGAGGTCTTGCGCCGAGGCGATGAGTTTGACAATCTTATCACTTACATCACCAAGTATGATCTCTCTTCCTCGCACCCTTAGTACGGCAAGCTAATTTGCTTCACAGCAACCGAGATGTTATTCTTACAAGCACTCTGCACAGGTATTCAAGATTGTGCAACATTCTGCTTAGGCAGGGTCGAGTATCGCCAGAGCTGCGCGCAAAAACGATTGACTTGCTCGGGTCAGATGTCGACAAAGAGGCCTTTTTCAGAGAATTTGAAATGTTTGACCAGTTGTGTTCATTCTACGAGGCAAAGGAGCAATACCGTGACCTTTTCGAACTCTGCCTTTCTATTGGCGATCTGACCACAGCACTCGACACGATTATTACTCATGGTCTGGACAGCGTTAGCGACAATGATGTTGAAAAGCTCTTTAACTATGTTGTGACTGAATCTATCTTCATCCGCAGAGGCGTGGTGAACTCACAGCTCAATCAGGACACTGCACAACCCGAACAGGTCGGTGAGGACTTCGATCTGATCACTGAACAGTCCGAGCGATCCAGAGTTCTTTTGAAAAAGGCACACTCGTTACCCATTCTAGAAAAAGCTGCGTCACATTGGGAAAAGGCTTTCCTCCTTTTTGCTTCTGTGGATAACCCGGATACCTCAATCAATCTTTCGGATTTACAAAAGGGCTTAGCTAGGCAATTTTTCTGCCTTTTTGCCATTGCATTTGAACGAAAGATATTTTCACGCTCAAAAGTTTCATTTCTTCCGACACACTTATTCTTGCAGGCTACGCAATTATTACAGGATCTTACCAGCGAAAAGCACCCTCCATGGCTCTATATGTTGTGTGGCCTTTTCGAACCGCCTGGTCGAGATACTATCATGTTGCCCTGGTCTCCGTTACGGAAAGAAATTCCTGAAGGAGCAGACAACCTCTCGACGGAAGGAATCTTTCAGTGTGCCAGAAGATGGATCCTTGACAAGTTTTCTTCGGGTCTAAGAATGTTTGACGAGACTGCACAAAACCTTTGGAAAATAGAATTTAACTCTTCGTGCATCTTCTTTCTCATCCGTGGTGAGCAGTATTATCCCAACAACGCTCCAAGGTATTAATCACAACTCAATTTAGGAACCTGCATAAAGCGAGATGGTGTCTGCAAATTCTCCCATGAGAAAGTGGATGTCGACAACTGTTCTGCCAAAATTGCTGTTAGTCTGCGCTGCCTAAAATTACTCTATGGAGAGAGCTAATCTGAACAGGAATTGCTGAAAATTAGCTCGGTCTTTGCCAGAGTAACACCTATGTACTACAAAAGGGTTATGAACGAGGAGTTCAACTACAATTGCTTGCCACGCAGTAAGTTAGCAGGAAGCTACGACACTGCTGTTACTAACACCTTGTTAAGGGCGCCGCTGGCTGGAGCGGTTGATTGAAGAGCTAACTTTCGCATCGTCCATCGAACAAGCCGCAATAAGCATACATACAGCAAAGGTACACCTGTATAATAACCAAAACTTTGCTGCAGTCGCATTCTCTCTGGAAGAGCTTCTTTTTTACCGGTTCCAAAAAGAGTGGAATAAACGGCAGACACTAAGTTTGCTCCTCGAACAAGTTCAGTTAGCCCAGCTTCTAGGTACGAATCCCCATTCGTTCCCGTCAGGCGCCATGTCCTATGTATAAATTGTTCTAACTTGCTATACAGGGTTCCAAGTGAATAGACGGTTTCTCCGTGCTGTGGCTTTGAAAGTCCATTATCACTCCCTTTCTGCCCGGCGCCCTGGCGGCAGTAGCCTCGGTACTGCTTTTCGAGCAGTGAGAGCTGCAGACGCCGTGCAATTTTTTGATACAAGAAGAATGCGTTCTGATTTTGTAAGAGCCCTCCTCAAAAGCAATTATGGCTGCTAATGTGTGTGCCCAAGTGTCTTGAAGTCAATGAGCTCCTCGTTGCAATTGAACAAACCCCAATGCCTTCCTTGTCTGCGTTCCAGGCTCTCACATCTGTTTTTGAATTTGCAGTCACATACTTGGTGTGTCAATTCTCCGTCATAAATCAATTCTTTTTCTAACGCGAACAGTTGTGTACTATCAACCCGAGCAATGCCATCGCAATTCCATGGTCGTGGGCTGTGTTTCATCTTCCCGCCATCATGCTTTCGCGATATGTAACCTCTGAGGGAGTGACAGAACAAGAGAAATTGAACTACGGAAATTTCGTCAAATATTTTGTCGACCGATTTTGCAAGTTCGTCAATAGACTTGAGTGGGAAATGCGGTATCGCGACATGATATTGACCTGTGCCGGACGCAAATCCGTCCCACACCCAGTTGTCAGAAGACGGAACTCCGATCTGTTGGTTAGTATCGCGCTGAATTTAGGCCATTGGCCTAATCCACCGAGAGGCCTATCAGATTCCTTGTCCCAGATTCATGAGGTTAGTTGACTGGCTGCCTAATTAGAACAAACTGACATATTAAGGTTGTGAAATTCTCAACTCCGCCTGGATTCACAAGCAAAGAGAATATTCAGACGCTGAGAAAAGATTTCATTCATTCTTTTGACATCTACGGTGGGAAGGATTCGATGTGTGTCGTCTCTCTAGATGACAGCGATGCTTGCCCTACTTATCTGAGGGATTTTGTGAAAGACGGAGCTCGGTTCATGAAGTTGTCCGGCATTCTAGAAAGCACCCGCGGTACCATGAATGTGACGCAGCCAAAGGAGCAGGAAGATCAATTTGAGGATGAACTCACACCCCGTGAGCTAGAGCTGGTCCTCACCCTGCAACGACGATGGAGACGCATTTTACCCTGGATGCAAGAGATGCGACAGTTTCGCGAGACCACTGAGGGTGCTATGTTGTCAAACCTGCATCAGCTATGCCTCATGAAACTCGAGACCAATCCGCATTCGGCCCTGTCGCAAAAAGCGAAGATATCCATCCGTGCTTTTCTCTTTACGGATGGTCTATTCATTCTCACTGAGCTCGCCAAGATCAGCGGTCACATCCAGCACCTCCGGGAGATATTCAAACAGCGATTCGGGAGCACGTCGACCATCGCAGAGCTGGAGGAATTGGCCCTTATTCCCGCACAGTTCAGGCATTCTGAGTTGAAGCTAAGGCCTATAAGTGACAGGTTCTCCATTAAGGGACTCTATGAGTCCAACGACCTCATGTCTGTAGAGGACTTGAAAATGAAGGCGCGCAATGCTCAGAGAGTTCTCAAGGCTGTTGAGCAAGAGATTCAACTAATTGAGAACAGGTTGTCGAATTAGGGTTCTTCATTTATGACTGTCGATCTGTGAAAGTTGGAAATAATCATGAATGTCTTTAGAGTGTATGTAATAGAGTACTAGTTTAAGTCTGCTGCTTTCAATTAGTTAACTTATTACTGGTTTGCTGTTCCATAACCAAGCGGAAAGCCATGTTTGAGTAGAATTCTACCCAAAATGTGTGAATCTCTACTACAAGAATAGACAAGCCGTATTAAATGCGTCAATTACTGCTCCTAAAAGAACAAGAAAGGTATATGGCAACATAGCGGCCGGCGTCTATATGATAATACATACACTACAAATACAAAACCAAAGAGAGTCCCCTAGTTCATTCAGAATCACCCAGAAGCCCAAACAACAACTTCGTCCGACCCCAATATTCAGCAGCAGCTTTCTCTATTCTGGAAGATTCTTCGGAAGTAGGTCCAAGGCTCCCTCGTACTCGGCTGAGTGAATCAGCTAGTTGATTCTTATTCTGATTTTGGTTAGGGACCTGGGACTTGGGGTTGGGGGTGAGTGCGTTGTGGAGATAGACTGTGTCGAAGTAAAGTTGGGTTTTATAGTCGCGGAGATTAGCGTTACTATTAGGGTCATCGGAGTTGGATCTGGCTGCTGTAGTTTCGGTCTCTAGGGTAGAATCTGCTGGTTCAGATTCTTCCGAGGTTTGCTCTTCTGGTGGGCTGGTCTCCTTGGTTGTGTCGGAGGAGTTCAGATTCTCTAGAGCGGCGGAGACACCGGTGGATACGTCCTTCTGCAATGTCTCCTTGAGAACTTGAACAGTAGATGGATCCCATAGATCCGGTCCACAATTATCCATAGAATCCATCAGTCGACGGAGGAATTTGAAGGTTGAAGGTGATGGCTGGACTGGGAGTTCAGGGTCTCCTTCCCAGAGGGTTCGACCGGGAAGTTTGGAGTTTAGGTCCGCATGTAAGACAAGAGGGCCGGTATGTGAGGATACCTCCGTAGCAAGCAATTCCTGTAACTTTGGGACAATATTACTTGAGAATGCAAATTCATGAGAAATAAATGAGGATGGGATTTCCCGTCGGACTTGTCTGATAAGTCTGAGAGTGAAGGCAGCCTTGGCACTTCGGTTGGAGAATCCGAAGGATGAGAATGTGTTGCTGAATGCAGTTTGCAGATTGTCAAATGCATCCCGAACAGCTTGTTGCAGTGAATCGAATAATAGGCGAGGATCGTCATCATTTAACATAGCTGTGATATCAATGTCGAGGTCTTCCTCACTTTCATCTAGAATGTCAATCCATCTATCCTGACGCATTTCTTCGACTAGACCTCGGGATTCCTCGATGGATAGAAGCCAAAATTGGTAGTCCTTCAATACGATAGATATGTCCTCATTTCGGCCCAGTAGTCGATCAACCACTGTTTGCTTGAAATTGGCGCCGCCGTTTGAATAGTCCATTGAGATAAGGCCTTGATCCCAAAGGGGTTGAACATTAGTGTGATCTTTACTTTCCCAATCTGATATTGTCGATGATGTCAGCTGTCCGAAGGACTCCAGGTTCTTTGCCAGTTCAATTAGAATCCTCGTGAGCTGTCCATTGAAGACTGTTCGAATACCTTCTAGGATGCCTAGGGACGAATGGGCCGGGGTTGAATTCCAAGCTTCAAGCCAGGTTTCCAGGGTTCTCCTGCGAAGTGAGAGGAGCTCGGCAAAGTCAGTCCAATTAGCGAGGCTCCCCTGACATCCTTTGACAAATGCTTCAAAAGCTTGAGCCGACCATTTCTTGATTATCTTCTCGGCTTCCGGCTTAGAAAATTCACCAAGCTTAATCCACGGCGTGAAGTTTTTGATGTCTGGGGCCACCCAGCGTCCCAAGATATCAATGCCCAAACCATCTTGGTTACATACTTCAGGGTCCGACAAGAGGGGTCGCGTTTTCAATTTCGCAAGGGTATCTAATAAACGGCGAGATAGGATAACTTTGGAGGTTTGAAGGGTACGAATAAACAGCCTCAGGGTCCTGAGAACATTCTCTGCCGTTAGATCTGTTGTGTCTAGTTGGTTCCCAATAGCTTCTAGGCGAAGTTTATGAAAGCGGGCGACAGCATCATCTGACGATGAATTGGTCACCAGACAAAATGCCGCTAGAGCTTCAATGATATCGTCAGGGGTGGAATTCGCAGACGCAAGGCGCTTATCGATACGTTTAAGTAGAGTCTCCCGGAGTGAAATCAATTGGCTGTGTAGGCTTTTAAGAAACGGCGGAGTTGTCTCGTTTTGCGACAGGGTCTTATGTAGATGTCGGCAAACAACCATAATCTTCGCTACCAACAATGGAGAGCCACGTCGTCGGAGGATTCGCGATATCGAACCCGTGCAGCGGTGCAGGAGGTACAATTGCGCGGCGAATGGGCGTGTATCTACATCTAGACTCGTCAGCTAAAAGACATATACAGAGTATATTTTAGTCGATACCTCTGTCTACCCCATTATCATTTATCTGGTGGAAGTGGGAGTGTTTCTTCTCCACCAGCTTTGGGTTACACCTCCGGCCAACGTCCGTCAGGTTGAATTCGACTTGTTGAATCTCATGGTTCATAGAAACAATAGTCTCGGCAGTTCCGACAAGCTCGCGATACCTCGTTCTTTGATAAATTAGTTGACTTGGCTGGTATCAAGTAACTTATACCTCAACTAACCCGACAAGAGCACGAAGTTTCTCCTTATTGCTCTCGATGCTGCGATGGAGTTCCTGTTCCACGCGACGGACGGTGGGAATTGGATATTGGAATGCATCATGCCATGATTTCAAGTTCTGGGGCTCGGGGGCCTCAGACGACATGGTGGTGAATGAGACAAGGGAAGGAGAAAGAAACGTGGAGGTTCAGATAAGAGTATAGGTAAGTTAACTAGGTACCTGGTGAATATATGCCTCAGGTATTATTTACAATACGTGACAATACCGGACCCTCGGCTTATCTTATCGAATGACTGTTTAAATTACATATTGCTTCTTTCTCTTCCTCTTTCTTCTCCAACTTTCAACACCTTCTTGCCCTCTCACTTTTCAACACTGTCTCTTTTGCTCACATCTTTCAAATACCACTCAGCTTGGAACCGCGACATGCCCCTCATGGATCCCGACGACCAGACCCAAGCCGAGTCTTCGGCGAACCAACTACAGAGATTGCCTTTTCCTCCAGTGCCCTTCTCACATATTATGCACTGCTCTTATCACTATTGGCACCCTAAGTATGTCTTCTCCCTTCAACTGCTGTCAGAATGTACTAACAATTACAGATACCGCAATCTGACTCCCAAGTCCCGCGTTATTCCCTTGACCAAGGCGTTTGTTGACTACCTCCGGGCTGATGGCATCGTGCTCCCTCCTGAAGACCGTGTTCCTGGGGACGACGAGTGGGATGACTTTTCCGATGATGAGGATGAGCCATCTGACCCGTCTCTCGAATGGCCCGATATTCACGCTCAAGTAAAGAACACTGCTAAGGACTTCGGAAAAGTGACTCCCAAGATGAATTGGAGCGCTCCCAAAGATGCGACCTGGATGTCGGCGACCAATGATCTTCAGTGCAGCACTGCCAGTGATGTTTACTTGCTGCTCAAGAGCAGCGACTTTATTACCCATGATCTGGAGCATGCATTTGACGACTGTGTTCCTGACAACGAGTCATCCACTCAACCTGAGATTCCCTACCATCTTGTTCTCCGCAAATACGTCAATTTCAACCCCGCTCTTGAATTCCGCTGCTTTGTGCGCGACCGCACTCTCATCTGCCTGTGTCAACGTGATCAGAACCATTTCGACTTCCTTTTCCCCATGCGTGATGGCTTGCGCGCTATCATTCAGAAGTTCTTCGATGAGAATCTCAGGGACACTTTCCCTGACCCCAACTTTGCATTCGACGTTTACATTCCTCCTCCCCATCAGCGCGTTTGGCTGATTGATATCAATCCGTGGGCTCAGAGAACTGATCCTCTGTTGTTTAGCTGGCTGGAAATTTTGAACATGAAGGAACCCATCAACGAGAAGGACTATAAAGACTTGTTGGAGGGAGGATTTGTCAGACTTTCAATCAACAACTGTAATAATAATATGTCTCATCTGCCCGTGCAGGAACCGAGTGACGACCCTGATACCGAATCCGAGAGCGACGTTGATTCCCAGGCTGATGATTGTGGCCCATTCCTTCCCGAATTCCGCCTAATCAAGCGCGATGACCCTGAAGCTTATGCTTTTACATCTACTCAATACTCTGCTCACAAGCTGCCCCGTGAAGTTGTCGATGCATCTCTTGCTGGGCCTGGTGGTATGCGAGAATTCATGGGCCAATGGCAGGATATCCTGTCTAAGAATGTGGACCCGATTACTAGTAGTGACGACGAAGAGTAATTTTTTCTACATACTTGCCTACGGATATACAAGGCTGTTTCTTTCTTGGATACCTGTCTACAAACAGATGAACATTTGCGACAATGGCTGTTTCTCCTTGTTATGTCTACGGACAGATCACTTGCTGGGTTGCCTTGTTCTTTCAATGGTGCTAGTTGGACGCGCAGATTATTGGCCGCGATAAACAGTTTTTTTTTTGGATGATGTGTTTCTTTCCTGGATGTTATGAGACCGGCGTCAGGTGGAATAAAGGAGCAGGCGAATTTCTAGCATTTTATGTATGTGTCACGATAGTAATGCAGATAATTGATTTTATGAACTTGTTAACTAGCAGACATACCTCCAAGTATATATAACCTGTATATACAGATTGGTAGTGCGCAAAGGAACTACAAGCTAAAGCTTATGCTTCTTCTCACCCGAAGCCAACCGTCTAAATTCCTCTTGCGGCACACCACTAAGGAACCTTTCCAATCCCATAAAGGCCTCAAGACCATTCTGACGATCAAGAAGCTCCCTCTCGGGTCTCCGAATCAACTCCTTAATCTTAACCAAACTAGACTGGTTAAGATGCGTCCCCAACCGCTCATCAACCTCCTCGAGAACCTTCTTCAAGAAACCAGCTGAATCATCCGACTTCTTCGATGGCGCTTCAATAACCTTATTTACGAATCCAGCCTGAACCAACTCGTCACACGGAATCCGCTTACTCATAATAAGCGCTTCGTTGGCTTTCGCGATTCCCAATCTCTCCACAAAAGCTCGCGATGAGCCGCCTTCGGCTACTAGGCCGAGAGAAGAGAATGGAGTCAGGATGAATGCATGCGGGGCTGCGTAGATGAAATCCGCGAATGCGATCAATGCAGCGGACAGCCCAACGGCTGGTCCATTGAGCGCGACAACTAGGATCTTGGAATGATTGTAGAAAGTCCGGGTTACGTCGACGTTGTTCGCGACAAATCCCTTCATTAGTTCCCGGCGGGCATTACTATCCAAGCCGCCACCAGGACGGGAACTGGTTACGTCTGCTCCGCTGTATATATAGTTAGAACGCTCAGTCTATTCCACAGTCAAAATTAATTGAATAAAGGGACATACGCAGAGAAAAAGCGACCAGTCCCCGTAATCACAGTAATGAAGATATCATCTCGCCGGTCGATTTCGCAGAGTCGTTCGCCGAGAAGATAGTAGAGATCTTGGTTTAGGGCGTTGAGCTTCTCGGGACGATCGAGGGTGATCAAGGCCACCCGGTCTTGGAAAGTGAGTTTGATGATGTCTTCGTTTGCCATTTCGATTCTGTCGACAGACCGGGAGATATGGAGTGGAATGGGGAAGTTATAGAAAGCTGTTTACTTGCCTAGGCTTGCCCTCAATGCGGAGAACCGATAACGTATCTCACAAGCGAGTGGGCCACACAAGCGAGCGGGCCACCTCATTATAATTCTACGCGTTTTATTACCTTACTAAATTCAACCACCAACCATGCCTCCAAAAGCGCGTCAAAATTCAAGAAATTTAGCTGAACAGGAGGCAAGACTCCTACTTGCTATTTCTGCTTTAGAAAACCAGGAAATTTGCAATATTCGTGAAGCGGCACGTGTCTACAATATTCCTCGCACAACTCTCCAGCGACGACTTAATGGTTATACTTCACGTTTAGAGACACGCGCCAACAACTATAAAATGACTCAAAATGAAGAGGAATCACTTGTGCAATGGATTCTTTCGCTAATACGACGTGGAGCGCCTCCCCGACCATCTTATATACGAGAAATGGCTAATATTCTTCTTGCTGAGCGCGGTACTACACCTATTCAATCAGTCGGAGAGAACTGGGTCTCTAACTTTATTAAACGACATGATGAAGTAAAAACCCACTATTCTCGACGGTATGATTATCGACGCGCTAAATGCGAAGATCCTAAAGCTATAAAGGAGTGGTTTAATCGTGTACAAATCACTATAATGCAATATGGGATCGTACAAGAAGATATCTATAATTTCGATGAAACTGGCTTCGCTATGGGCCTAGTAGCTACTGCTCGAGTAGTTACTAGAGCTAATTACTATGGGAAGACACCTCTTGTACAGCCAGGTAATCGAGAATGGGTTACTTCTATCGAATGTATTAACTCTACTGGATGGGCGCTTCCTCCATGTATTATCTTTAAAGGGAAGGTCCATATAGAGGGTTGGTATCAAGATCCGAAGCTACCACGCGACTGGAGAATTGAAATTAGTCCTAATGGTTGGACTACTGATGAAATCGGACTTCGCTGGCTTCAAAAACACTTTATTCCTACTACTATTAGTCGTACGACTGGGAAATACCGCCTGCTTATTCTAGATGGCCATGGTAGCCATCTTACGCCTCAGTTCGACCAAATATGCAGTAAGAATAATATTATTCCTATCTGCATGCCTGCACATTCATCACATCTTCTACAGCCTTTAGATGTAGGCTGTTTTTCGCCTCTAAAGCGCGCGTACGGGAGCTTAGTAGAAACGCAAATGCGCTTAGGAATCAACCACATTGACAAATTTGACTTTTTAGAGGCCTTTCCTGAAGCTCGCAAAAGCGCTTTTAAAGCAGAAACTATTCAGAATAGCTTTGCAGGCGCTGGCCTAGTTCCACTTGATCCAGATAGGGTGCTCAGTCAGTTAAATATTCAACTAAAGACCCCTACACCACCACCTAGTCTCTCAACTAATTCAGCGCCTAGAACGCCCTATACTGCTAGGCAGCTGGAAAAGCAGGCATCTACAGTGAAGAAACTACTTAGGGCGCGTACGCAGAGCCCTTCATCTTCGCTAGAAACGCGATTAGACAAGCTTATTAAAGGTCATGAATTGCATTTTAATGAGCTTGTTCTTGCGCGTGAAGAAATACGCGATTTACGCGCTTCTAATAAGAAGCAGCTTCAAAAGCGGAAGCGCTCTACTAGGCAGCTAGCTATTACAGATGGCTTAACTATTCAGGAAGGTTCAGAGCAATTTCAGCGCGAGAATGAGGTCCATGAAGCTCAGAATACTATACCTATAGATCCAGGGCTTTCGGCAGTTGAACCACGTGTACGAGCGCCCCCGCGCTGTAGTGATTGTCATAATCTAGGACATAGGCGATTACAATGTCCTAATCGAGTTCCTAATTAGTTTTAATATAAAAATACAATTGATTTGTTGATAAAGGCTCTTATATTTAGCATACGGGCAGGAATTGGTAGGCGGTGGCCCGCTCGCTTGTGTGGCCCACTCGCTTGTGAGATACGTTAAGCCGAGGCCCGGAGAGATGACTAATCCCCTGTCTGTCTGTTTGACCTGTTCGCCATGTTTGATCTGTTTGTAGGATTATCGGGGAGTCGGAGAATTCAAGATTGAATAACTTCATCTCTTCTGCTTTGGGTTTGTATTGCTGTGTCTATCGTTAATATCTGTATTTGTTTGCTCGACTTGATTACAGGGAATGAAATAGCCTACCAAGATATCCCCTATTACCCCATTTGTCGAACAAGAATCACCCACCACCAACCAGCCGGCATCAATAAGCAGACCTCGCGCATTAACAATCATTGACAATGTCATCCATCCTCCGCAGACTCCAAGGAGGAAACCTCGAAGTCTTCAAGGTATGCCCTCCGGCTCCCCCTCCTCCACTCTCCCCTCCTGTCTTCATATCTAACCGACAAGCAGTTCGGCTTGTACCTTCTCTTCCCAATCGGCTGGATGTACTACTTCGGCACAAACCTCGATGACCGATTCACTGTACCCGGCTTCTGGCCTACAACTGAACAGTCGCATAAGATTCCATTGGAGAAGGAGGAGATTGACAAAGAGCTTACCCGGATGAGGATGTTGGATACGGTACGACGGGAGAGGAGGGCGAAGCAGGCGGCATTAGAGCAGGCCCATCTGGCTCAGATTCAGGCTCAGGAGGCTGAGGGTCAATTGCAGAGTTCAAGTTCAGGTCAGGGGGAGCAATGAAAATGTTTTTGGGCATTTGATCACCCCTGATGTATTCTGATGGGATCATTGGAGAACGGTATATATAACAGTCTGTTGACTGAGATATTACAACGAGAGGCAATTCTGCGGGGTCAGAATATCTACCGATCGGCTGCATATGGAGTTTGAGTGAAGTTACACTTGTGGGCATGGCATGTGGGATTGTATAACAGGAGTTATGACTGCGGATTTCAACTGTACCACTCAACATACCAAAGGAAAATACAGCACATACGACATTGGATTGGCTAAACTAATTAACTGGGTATCCAATCATCATAAAAATAATTACTTATGCACGGGGAAATGGATATGAATATGGACGAATAATGAAAAACTCCAGGACGCCGACCTGCTCACCCAACAGACAAACCCCAAAACCAGCCCAACCTTTCAATCAATTGACCCAATCAACTCCTTGCAACAACAGACAGACAAGATGCACGGATTGATCAAAGCTCATGCAAAGTAGGAGTAGCAGCTGCCGCCGCGGCAGCTGCATTCTTCGCCGTCTCGTATACAACCTGGGTACCGCCGTCTCTGAAAATCGCGTTGATGGATGGTAAACCCGACGAAATAAACGGGCGTTCCCCGGCCCAGTAGTAATAGAGGTGGCTGTAGATGGATCTGATATGGTCGGGGAGGTAAACGTAGATGGCAGTAGCGATCATGGTGATGAGGGTTAGGAGGAGGGAATCTGGTGTCTGTTAGAGTGAATATCTAGATATTAGATGATAGGCATACTGAAGATGAATTTTTCCGTCGGAGTTAGCATATATACAGCAAAAGTGACTTCGTATTGATAGATCTTAAGGCGGATCCAGCGCATGAACGAGCTGGCTATACCGAGAAAGAGCGACATAGCGACAATGAGTGGAAGAGACGAAGAGTAAGTGAAATGCAAAAACAGACGAAAAGAAAGAGGGGGGAGTGTCAATGAGACCAGAGAATGAAAAAGAAACAATTTACTCCTACAGTCGTCGTAATCGCCAGCAATGCCCCAATAGTGAGTGATACCGGCTTAGTCAGCGGGTGAAAGGGGAAGGCAAAGAGTCGATCTGTTTCATCGCCAGTTTTGCCTCCCTTTTATATCTCGAGTCTAGAACCCCCTTCACTTTAACTTGGTTATTTAGTCTTAGTCTTAGTTCATATTAGTTTATTTTATTTTATTTTTATTTGCTTATGTCAACCCAGATCCATTTTCATCGGTTCAATTGATCGATCTGATCAATCTCATGGATCCTTATCCCGTCCATGCTGCGCTTCCTCGCCCGTAGCCCTTACTCGAGGGCTTTGACCTCCTTGGCTCCTTGCAGATCGATTTCCGCTTCGTCAATCCTTCAGGAAAAACCATTACCCCCACGGATCAAGTTCAATGAATCCCATCTGACGGTCTCCTACCTCAAAGGCTCCGGGCCTGGAGGTCAAAAAATAGTACGCTCTCCGCATTATCCTAGTATCCTAGCGATCAAAGCTAATGGCGGTAGAATAAAACCAATTCCGCCGTCCAATTAACCCATAAACCTTCCGGTACTGTTGTCAAATGTCAAGCAACTCGGTCCAGATCTCAGAATAAGAAGATCGCTGAACAACTCCTAGCTGATAAGGTCGAGCAGCAGGAAAGAGGGGACAAGAGTCGGGCTGCAATCAAGGCTGATAGGGCCAGGAAGAAGAAGGCGAGTAAGGTGAAGAAGTCGAAGCGGAAGTATCGTGCACTAGAGGGGGAGAAGCAAGGTGAGGTTGATAATGACGAGGTAGAGGAAGGTGTTGAAGAGGGCCCAGAAGAGGACTCGAGAGGTGTCTCTGAAGAGAATGGACAAGAGAAACAGGTGAAAAACGAGGATTCGCCAGTTGGCCGATAGCGGCACATTGCTGGTAGACAGCTCGGCAGTCGACTTTGAGAAGCTAAGTCGACGTATACGTTACAATTACCTTTTGGAGTGAACGGTGATGGTATCAGTGATATTGCAGTCCTGCGCCCACCGATACTCTCCTCCTATTCACACAAATGCCAGTTAGGAGGAACGGAAAGGGTTCGTAAAGACACCTTTGGGTCCTCAACTAAGAACTGTGATAAACCTCTTGTTGCATAATTTCCATATAGGAAACTATCTGGTGATCTATACCTATTGCTACAGTTACGCGACGTCCTCTACTCTCAGGTCATCATTAGTTGGATGCTGTTACCTGAATGAGGTCAAGGGAACTGGATATAGCTCCCAAGAGTCATGTATATTTTGTATATACATACTTGTCTACATCGACATGCTATCCCTTTTTGGTTTCCTCTATATAGTTAAAACACCGGGTACACCTACTTCTCCCTACGAGTCCCATCTTCCTCATCAGCATTATCCCCTCTTACCCACCTCTTTCCCTCCTCCTTCAACTTCTCATCATCCTCCCTCTTCAGTCCCACCTGCGGCATCAAACCAAACGCCAAAAAGAAGGCTAAAGCAGCGAGGGCAGCACCGATGATGAAAACTATCCTGAACCCATCTTGATACGCGGGTATAAGCACGGACCGAACATGTTCTGCTTCCTTGTCGGATAGTTTTGATAGGTAGTTGTGGGGACTCGACAGCAGAGATTGGGACTGTTTGGATGTGAGGTTGAGTGTTTTTATTGAAGACCCGAGGAGGTTGTTTCTATTGGATTGATTAGTGGTTTTGGAATGTATGACGGGAGGACAGACAGACATGATTGTCCCAGCAATGGCAAGACCGAGTGTTCCTCCAAGGTTACGAATGAAACTGATCTTATTAGCCATTTATATGAGCTGATAGGATGAAGTGACTTACTTGCGAAACGCAGTCACAACAGCCATTTCCCGTCTTTCAACACCAGCTTGGACTGCTATCAGGGCCCTACTCTTGTTAGTCCATACACATCCAATATCATGATAGAACTCACGGCTGCAGAGTATTTCCCACCCCAGCGCCCGTCAAAATCCCATACCCGATCTGCTTCCCTAGCCCTGACGATGGATCAAGCGTGGAGAAGAGACCGAGCCCAACAGCCCATATAACCCAGCCAAAGAGAATACATTCTCTGTACCTCCCTACCCAATGAACGACCAGTCCGGAGAGCGTGCTGCTGAGTGCTATATTCTCAGTATTGGACCTAATTAAGAGGGGAAAGACATACTCTGCATCAAGGTAATTGGCAATAACATCGCACCAGCTTTAATAGTCGAATAATTGAAAACCAACTGGTAAAAGGTTGGTATGTAATAAACCTGAACTAGGAAATTCCAGCCGTTAATAAACATAGTTAGACATGCACCGTTCACAATCCGGGATTTGAATATATGCATAGAGACCAATGGGAATTTGGCTCCTTTCCACTCCCATGCAACAAAGCCAATACAGACTGCCGCGCCAATGACAAGGGTTGCAATGACATGCGCAGTACCCCATGCATACTCGCCTCCGCCCCAGTTCAGTCCCAGGAGAAGAACAGCTGTTCCTCCGAGAGCTAGGAATGCTCCGACGAAGTCAATGGCTTTAAGCTTGACTTTCCAGTCCCCCTCTACTTTTCGCAAAGGCATGAAGAACAGCACGCAGAGGGTAGTCAGCGCCGTAAGAGGGAGATTCAGACGGAAAATCCATCGCCATGAATCTGGCGATATAGAAGCTAGCGCTCCACCGATTACCGGGCCGATTCCGTTTGCTATAGCCACAACCGCACCGAGGATTCCCTGATATTTCCCTCTCTCTCGCAAAGGAACCACGTCGCTGACTATCATCTGCGCAACGCTCATCAAACCTCCGCCGCCGACACCGGTGAACGCGCGGAAGACGATTAGTTGAGTTGCTGTTTGTGCGAGGGAAGCTGCTAAAGAACCGATGAAGAAGATCCCCAATCCAACGAAGAGAACCAGTTTTCGAGACCAGATATCTGAAAGTCGACCGTAGAGAAGTTGGAAGCAGGTTGATGTGCTGTTTATTTAGCCGGATTCATACTAGCATAAGCAGACAAGATACTTACACAAAATATCCACCGGATATCCAAGATGTCTTGTCACTTGCGTGCAATGCATTTCCAATGATGGACAAACTCGCCGCTAGGGTAGTTTGATCCATCAATGCGACGAGGTCGACTGTCGAACATGCTAGGAAGATCTACACCTTTAGCTACACCTAGACTAAAGGACAGCAACATACCGTGATGATAGTCCGTTTAGGAACGTAATTCGTCTGCTCATTGAATACATGTCCCTCCGTCTTTGAGCCAGTTTCTTCAACAGGGGTGCCTGATGAATTGGACGGACTTGACATCTCTTCTGCAGGCATGTTGACCTTAGACATAGGGCGCAAATACTGGGAATCGCAGCCTTAAATGTCGTTTATTAGTTTACATCGGATAGAGCTACGCAATTCGTCAAGTCGGACAATAAAATAACCCCTGTGGGCTTGGTTGGTTATCTGCTCAATAATCCGAGTGATCTGCATGTATCTGGACCATCGTGAAATCCCTCAAAAACACTCACCAGGGTACTCAACTGAGGAGCATCTACTACATAGACCTGTCTTGGCGGTGTCTATCATGCCGATCTACTGTTCGCGGAAAGTCCCCATTGAAATAGTATCACTTGATGATGGGTTGTTTTATACCTAGGTATTACTTAGTCACATATCGTCTTGGTTGAGGTAAAGGTTTTCAATTGCTGGTAATGAAGTAAACGTGGTGCGATATCAGACTGTCAAATCTGTAAGGTTATATCTGCATGAATACTCCAGCGGTAATCATCTTGTACGACTGCAATTCGACCCGTAGATCTAAGGACCTTGCGTATAACACCTCGGTCGGGCAGGGGGGTTGGTTTCTCCAATGTAACCCCAGCCCTACTTGGCATATCAAATTGCCCAATACGAATGAGGAAAGAGGTAGTACCTTCCGAGGAATATCATGTTTGTGGGTCATTCTTCAGGATGAGGAGAAACAGAAGACCTGAGTTACTGGATATTTAATCTGGAGCTCCTCCCTGGAAGAGTTCAGGAGAGTGAGACTTGTTTGTATCTTTCAGGATCATGGCCAATGAACGCAATGTGTACTTTGGCCTGATGGCCTGAAAAAGTATTTCAATCCTGATTCTCAACCTCCACTGCCTCTGGTTGAACTTCCAGAACATCTGAATCCGTATTATCACGATGGTGTACGGATCTATGCAAAGATGATGACAATGCATCCTGCAAATAACGTGAAAGCTATGCCAGGTACAGTTGTTCACGTTCTAATGAGCACTGTTAGCTGACCACAATAGCAATGAACATGCTCGAAACGCAAGTGGACCCAGCAAAAACCAAAACCATCATCGAGTATAGCTCCGGCTCGACAGTGATATCGATGTCAATGATTGCACGAGTCATGCACGGCATCGAAGACACCCGAGCATATTTGAGCAACAAAACCAGCGAAGCCAAGCTGAGACTGATGCAATTCTTCGGACTTGACATAACCCTGTTCGGTGGTCCATCTCAGCCAGAACCATTTGATGAACGAGGTGGTATTCAGAATGCACGGAGAAAAGCCATGCATTCCGAGGAGATTCTCAATCCCAATCAATACGAGAATGATGATAATTGGCAGGCGCATATTCGCTGGACGGGTCCACAGATCTTCAAACAGCTGCCGGAGATTAATGTGCTCTGCGCTGGGATGGGGACTTCGGGAACTATGACTGGATTAGGGACTTATTTCGGCAAGGTGAAGCCTTCTGTGGTGAGGCTTGCAGTCTGCACGGCCCCTGGCGATAGAGTTCCAGGACCAAGGTCATTTGCACTGCTTGGTCCTGTGGAGTTTCCTTGGAAGGAGGCAGTGGATGTAATTGAGGAGGTCAATTCTCCGGATTCATACTCACTGTCTCTTGACCTATGCAGGGAAGGAGTCGTGTGTGGACCATCATCCGGGTTCAACCTCCAAGGATTATTCCAGATGCTGGAGAAACGGAAGAAAGCCGGAACATTGGCAGAACTTGCAGGACCAGATGGGCTAATCCACAGCGTATTCCTGTGCTGCGACTTACCTTACCAATACATTGGAGAATACTTCCAGAAGCTGAGCCCGGAGAAGTTTCACCCTATACGCAATGAGGTAAGTGAAAACTAAATGAGCAAATTTGCGCTAACGAGCGCAGAGATTGGCCCGCGTTGATCTTTACCGATACGACGAAAGCTGGGAAAGAAGCCCGGTGGTTCTCTTCACACGTTTCTACGAGCCTCCTAGATCGTTGACGCAAAGTCTCCTCAGTGATATCGTGTTAAAATCGCAGTGTTGTATCCTCGATCTGCGAACAAGTGCCGACTTTTCCACCTGGCACCTTCCGGGGTCGGTAAATATTCCTCTCCGCAGCTTGGACTCGCATACGCCCAAACCATTTTCGGAACCAAGCGTGTTGGAAGCTCAGTGGCTGGAATTGGAGGAGTTGTTTAGCGACCGCGATGCCGTTTCCAGGTTGCATTCCCACCATGTTCTGGCGATCTGCTACAATGGAGACACAGCTAGGGTAGCCACCAGCGTCCTGCGGGCCAAGGGAATTGAAGCTGACAGCCTGCGTGGGGGATACCAAGCTCTTCGGGACCATCACCTCTGGGGAGATGGAAGTATCAGTTCCACAGATAGGGCTTATTCCCCGGTTGCAGTTCCTGTCGAGCAGACCAATTAGGGTAGATCCGGAGATAATCAAAGTGAATGCAATTATTCAATTGGGTTGCAGTACCTGTTTAGTGTAGTGTAGGTGATGTGGGAAAGGAAGGGAATGCGGGAGTTCCCACTAAATAAGAGATCGACGGAAACGTAACCCTAACTTCATTTGAAAATCTGCTCAATTCCGAGCACGGCTGATGACCGACAAATGAGCACATTAATCGGATCAACTAATTAATTAATTAGTTAATTGGTGATTCTTTTCTATATCAATGATGGTCTCTTGTCCTACTCTGCCGATATATCGCGACATATTTTATTCAATATCCGATTCTACATGGATATGTCTATGTCTAACGGCGGAGCACCATGGCTAGACAAGCCAGTCCTGCTTCATTCGTCCAGAGAAGACACCTGCACATTGACTCCAGATCAATGTGCTTATCGTAATGGTTATTGGAGATATTGGTATTTCTCCTTGAATCTTCCTTGACTTATACTAACCGACTAGGTACCAATCGGACCATGTCTATGCTCTTTCGACGATCTGGTTTATTGTTGCTACAGTGGGACTGTTTACAATACTTCATTTCCTCAAATATACTCCTAGGAGACTCCGAATGAGCACTATCTGGCAAAAACCAGCAGCCCTGTTGAGATATCTTACCTACAAAGACTTCTATGTGTCCTCATTGTCGTACTGGACTCCGTCGATCGGAGCCATATTACTGGGTATTATCGGAACGGCGTTCTTCCTAGGTATGCACATTATGTCCTGTCAACAGATCAATCTAACAACATAGCCTTGACTCTTGGGCCTAAACCCTACTACTGGCCAAATACCCCAACGGTCAATTATGGAGGCAGTCCACCGATCGCAACGAGAACAGGCTGGATGGCTTTGGCTTTATTGCCTGTTGTAATGTTTGTCTCCTCACGCCCCGTATGAGTAGACATTAACAGCAACAGGGCACTGAGCGCAAAGGCAAATCTGATTACAGCATTGACTGGAATATCCCATGAGAAACTCCAAGTATATCTCCCTCCCTCCCTTGAGACATAACTAATAAACTAGGTCCTCCACCATTGGACAGGATATGCTATGTTTGTTCTCGCCTTGGTCCATACCTTTCCTTTTATTGTATATCATATCCACCAGGGAGATATGGTTAAAGAATGGAATACAAGTCTCGTCTACTGGACAGGTGTAGCGGCCTTGATTCCTCAGGCGTATTTGACCTTTATGTCTTTTCCTTCTATTCGGTAAGTTGACACTTCAGCCAATATGCTTTGGACAGGCCTAATAGTAGTGTGAAAGGAACCGATTCTACGAATTCTTCAAAGCGACGCACTTCCTCGCTGCATTGGTATTTGTACTGTTCTTCTTCTTCCATTGTGACTTTCGCCTTTCTTCTTGGTACTACCCCCTCTGTTTTATAGAGAAGGAAAGCTGCTAATACAAGGAAAGGGACTACTTCATCGCAACCGGAGCAGTATACATGTTCTCCCTCCTAGCAGCCCAAATAAAAACCTACTTCGTCCACGGACTCCACCATGCAACACTTACTCCTCTCCCAGCAGGGTTAATCCAGATTAAAATCCCTACAAAAGCGTCTTGGAAACCAGGACAACATGTTTTCCTCCGGATTTTTGGAGTGGGGATTCATTCGTTCACGGCTCATCCTTTTACTGTCTCTTCTTTGCCGGAGGATTCAAATCAGGGAAAGGAGAATGAAATGGTCTTCTATATTAAACCTAGACGCGGCGTAACTGCCCGCCTGGCAAAAGAGGCTGAGGAATTGCCTGGACGTGTTAAGGCTGTGATGTTAGAAGGTCCCTATGGTGGATTGGATACTTCTCTTGACCGATTCGATACAATCCTTGTTATTACCGGGGGTTCGGGAGCTGGGTTTTCCCTTGCGATTATCAAGGAGATACTCCGAATGAATAACGTGGGTGAGAAAAAGAGAAAGCTACAGATGATTTTCTCGACCAGAGTTCCTTCTGCGGCGGAATGGTATCAAAACTCGCTTGATACCATCTTGTCCACATCCCCCGGGTCCAACAACATGGATATATCGAAGTCAATCCATATCACCTCTGGCTCTACACGGCGGTCTCTGGAAATTTCAGACCCAACCGATTTAGAGAAAACCGAAGTCCCGAATACATCCACCGAGATAACCAGTGATTTCTCCCGCCCTGATATCCCTTCCATCGTCACGGGTGTGATCTCTTCCTCGACCACAACTCCAGCAAAGCAGCAAAGGATAGGAATATTCACCTGTGGTCCTACTTCCATGATCCACGATACGCGTGCCGCAACTGCAAGAGCGCAACGAGATGTGCTGAGTGGCCGAGTTGGAGAGATTTACTTACACGATGAGTGTTTTTCGTACGTTTCCCTATATATATATATATTGTGTTGACTCGTCAGCTGACGTTATTTAGATGGTGATTTCCTATTCCTACCTTATACCAACCAGTAGGTGTTTTGAGGTCACCTTAATATATGTTCTGCTTCAACTCGTACTATGCTCTCCTCTACAGCTTTATATAGTCCCGCATGCCTCTCAAACCCTCTCTTCCTTGTCTGATTGTCATATCCATGTATATGATGCCTAGGAAGATCAAATTTCTATATAATCAAATACACTTAAGCTTGCAAGGCAGTGTGTATTCTCTCAGTTTTTCCGAACAGGAAGAAAGTGGGAGATAATTGATTCTTCTTGGGTATGTAATCGAGTATGCTGCCTTCAAGTATAGTGGAGAGGCTTCGTGAACCAGCAGTTAACTCGGCTGTTAACCTAAAGGACAGAGGGCTTACAATCTGAATCCTTTTTTGCCTACATGCCTAGATGTGCTTAAATAAAAAAAAATAGAAATGTATCTTGAGGTCGCTTTTCAACTTCTACTTTGGATCCAGGACAAAAAACACACGTCAACGGGAGGATTCGAACCTCCGATCTCCCGGTTAACAGCCGGGCGCCTTAACCGCTGGGCCACGAAGACTTGTGTACGTCTGGCGACTTGATGCTGAAATTGTTATTCTTAATACACACTAAATAATGCTAAGCTAGATCCAGCTAGCGTGATCCTAAGGTGATTTGGTTCCAAGGTTCAGTGCCAGGTACATTCAAGATACAAACTGCAGAACATTTATTTATTGCATTTTAGTTATAAATAATTGACATCTTTCCGAATCTTTGCTGCTATTATTATCTTATATCCTGTAATTCTATATTTGATACAGTAGTGGTTGGTTTCTGATCATGTACTTCATGTCCCGAGTCCAGAAACAATTGATAGCAGGGAGGGAATATGGTTATGTTTGTAGCTGAGATACTCGACAATTAGAACTCTGTCATAAGGCTATTTAGACGAAAATTTCGATTTTCTGACAAAGACATAGACACTATGGCGGAGTGGCCTAACGCGGCGCCCTGCTAAGGCGTTCCCTTCGGGGGCGTGAGTTCGAATCTCACTGGTGTCGAATTAACTTCCTTTTTTTGTTTTTCATATACTTTATAGATAAGTAGCTGTAATATAACAGCTATATATATATATATATATATATTAAAATACTATATAAATTTTCTTAGGAGGATTTTGTTAAATGTCTACTATGGGCAGTTATTCGGTCATAGCATGCAATAGTATTGCCGAAAGGTATCCGCCCTTATATTCTATCCGGGGAGGTGGGTCAAGAAATGGATAGAATAATTAAATACAATGCAATTGATGTATATGCATGTATGTACCTCTCAGTCTATTAACATGTTTATCTATATCAGCTTGAACCATGAAACCATCCTAACTCCATTCCAACTCAACCCAGGTCATTCATCCCATACCAAACGCCATGCAAGGAAACTGAGCGGGGAGTCTCGTTGAGAACCAAATCGGAACCAAGAAGCCTGTGCCTACCCTAACGCCATACCAGCTGCATCCAATCCAATAGGACTAGTTCTTTTCCAAATCCTCCAACCTCCCCATTAACCCAGCTCTCATCCGTACATTAACCACGCCCCCAATCCCAAACGCAGGAACGATCTTCGCCATCCGTGCAAAACTACTAGCCACGTAGTCCCTCTTTATCCTCGCTGCGCGCTCATACCACGGTAATCCCCCGGGTGGCTGGCGGTTGTACAAATCCAACCCGAGAAGATGCATAGGCGTGCTGACGAACTGCATCAGAGCCGGACAGGAGAATTGAGCCATAGCGGCTTTCATTCCGGCTGTCGGGGCGATGGAATCGGGTATCTTGTGCGCGATTAACGGAGGTACATTGAAGGATGCAAAGACGGTGACGCTATCACGGAGACAGAAAAGCGAATACGACACCTTCGGGACCTGGGGGAGAGTCGAGGAAGAGGAGGATTGGGGAGCGCCGAAGAGCCGCGCGAATCGCGCATCTTTATACACGCAGAGTCCCATGTTGACTGCAGTTGTTGTAAGGAACTTGGCAGTTCCCGGGAAGACGGTCGAGAAGGGTTTGTCCTTTAGGGTTGAGGAGACGGTGTCGATTGTATTGGCTGTTAGGTAGGTTGACGTGTAGAGGGTATAGATTAGGAGGAAGGGAGTGCTGAGGAAGAAGCCCATAGGGTGGCGGATCATAGAACGGAGGCAGGTGGTTACTGTTCGGCTAATGGGGAAGGACTTGGATGCCTTTTCCATGATTGCTCTGTTGTTATCAGTATTCTGGTCCAGTGTATAGGGATCTAGTGCTTACCGGTCAATGATCGTGACAAGAGGACAAGTCAATGCACCAGCCGTCACAGCACTAGCAAGGTCAACCCCCAACCTCTGTCCTAAGCGTCTTGTATTCCATGATTGATTCGACAACGAATGTTCCGAAAGAGTCACCATATTTACATTAGAACCAGAGTCGCTGGAAGGGTCATTACGTGGCATAATCAGGAACAAATAACGAATGACAGGCTAAATAGACAAAATATCGCTACATGAAGCCAAGGAGAGAATGAATCATGACAAACACATTGTCTCGGAGTTGCTGATAAGAAACGAAGACGAGAACGTGATGGAATTAACTTTAACCAATGCACGGGTCGGGCGATTTCGGCCCCGGGAATCCTCCGATGCCGGCTATGACGAACTCAGTAAGCTATTCCTATGTACATACATGAACATGACATGATGTTTTATATAAAACTCCAAACGCCTGCATATCGCATCATGAAGAAGAAGAAGTAGCTGTACCTGCCTGGAATCCATCTACTGTGACATTGACTGCACCTGCTTGGACCAGCTATACGGGTTAGATAGAGAAAGACATATCATATCGGCCGAGATACTTACAGCTCTCCTCAAATCATCAATCAAATCATCGACATCTTCAATTCCAACACATAGCCGGATCAGATCCTCCGGCATGGCCCGTTCTTTCCTCGTCTTCGCATCAATGCTGGCATGACTCATCTGACAAGGCATGCTGATCAGACTGTTGACGCAACCAAAACTAACACTAATTGCCCAGAGCTTGGCACTCTCAACAATACGTTCACTGACTGCTACATCGCCAGTCTCGAACGACAGCACCGCCCCTGATCCCCTTGCCATGGAATGGTGAAGATCATACTGCGGGTGCGACCGCAAACCAGGGTACCGAACCTTGAAACCATGCGACTCGAGGAACTCGGCAATCCGCTGGGCATTGCTCTGTTGCTGTTCCATCCGGACCTTAAGTGTTTTAACCCCACGCATCAGTAGCCAAGAATCAAATGGCGAAAGCCCACACCCCGACGCATTAATCGGGAAGTACAACCTCTCACCCAAAGCCAGGTCATTCACGGCAATAACCCCAGCCATAAGATCATGATGCCCGGACAAATACTTAGTCCCGCTCTCATAAACAATATCCGAGCCCAAATCCAACGGATTAAGCAAAAGAGGCGACATCATCGTATTATCGACCGCCACCAAACAAGAGGGATTAGCGTTATGCGCCAACTCGGCAATCCGACGAATATCCACGATCTTGATAAGCGGGTTGGTAGGTGTTTCCAGCAGCACCATCGCCGTCTTGGGGGACAACACCTCAGCTACCTTCTCCGGCACCGTAGAATCAACATGATGCACAATAATCCCGCCGTTCGTTGACAGATATTTCAACAACCGGTTAGTCCCTCCGTACAGATCATCGCCGGTAACGACTTCATCGCCTGGCTTTAACAATCTGGTAATTACATCCAACGCAGCCATACCAGAGGACACGACCAGGGCTCGCTGCGCACACATCACCTTCGCTAGATGGCGTTCTAGATGTGTTCTGGTTGGATTGCCGGACCGGGTGTAGTCGTATTCGCCGCCTCCTCCGCCGGAGGTCTGTTTGAATGTTGCGCTCTGTATTATTCATAAGTATATATATTTACACGCATACTTATTGACCAAACCAACCTGGTAAATGGGAACACTGCTGGCATTGTATTGGTCATTGCCCTCGGTGTAGACCAGTTCGGTGGCGACAGCGTAGCGTCTGCCATTGCGGGGGCTGGAAGGGGTAGGAGATGGAGGGAGGTCGTGGCCGTGGATGTCGACACGAGGGAAGGCTTTTTTTGTAGACTCAGAGGTGGTAGGGCCGTTAGGGCCTCCAGCACCTGGTGCCGACATCGCTGCGGGGAGCTAGGGAGAGGTTAAGGGGAATAGTAAGCGAATGACAAGACAACAAGCACAACAATCAGATACAATCAAAGATGACCTGGAAGATGAAACAGCAAGACTATATGAAATATATCAAATAGATCAATAAACTCCAGAAGTGAAATGAAAAGATGGAGTCACCCCGATGACCGCTCCGACCCCTCGATTCTCATTGGCCCGTTGGAGGTTGACGTGATTTCGTCATCCGCTATCCCTTTTTTGGATATCACGTGATACGATAGTATGGATTGTACCTATTCTGTAGGTAGGTAGACTTAAGCAGATAGCTAGTAAAACACAATCCACCCAAACTGTACATTGCTATTGCCTCTATGTACATGTACATCCGTACGCAAATCCATACATGTTTCAGAACATAACAGAGCTTCCACCCGTACGCCAACTCCTAACCAGCCTCCATTATGAACAACCATTAAAGGACTATAGGGGCATTGCCCAAACAGAAATTATCCAAGAAAGCAAGGTAGAACCCCATATATAAACTACTCATTTCGGTTACGTGGTCATTTCGCCAAAGCTACCGTTAATACCGAAGAATTGGAACCTGATATTGTTAGTATACAAACTGGCCATGAATCAAGTGCAACATACCAGTCTTCAACATTCAAAGTCGTAGGAGCTGTTGGTCCGCTCCGGGAGCTGCTGCTCCAGTTATCATCCTGGCTAGCATTGTCCAGCGGGGCACCGCTCAATGGTGGATCAAGGCCCATGGGCCATGGTTGTTGGTTTTCCATGCCGAACATTTGTGGCTGAGAGCCTTGCATGGTCATGCCTGGCGGCACGGAGGACAGGAGCTGTGGGCTTCCCTGTGTTGCCACATTGCGAGACGGCATCTGCTGCTGCTGGTTCATCATCATGGGCCGTTGCATATTTTGGGTCTGCAGATGAGATTGCATCTGCAGCTGGGGGTCGACAGCGTTATTTTGAGGGGATGAAAGTTCCGGGAAGATGGCTGTGCCATCAGGGAACAGCTGATCTGGCTGAAAGTTCTCCCAGAGAGATGGTGAGAGGTTAGGAGAGGTTCGGGTGACAAGGAAAAGGTCCGGAGGTGTTGCGGGAAGAGAGAACTGGGCATTGAACGGCGTCGTGGGTCGCGTGTTACCTCGAGAAGCACCCATACCCGGCAATGTCTCTCGAGGCGGATTTGGCGAAGTTTGCGTGCCCATGGCCGGAGTCTGACCCATTTCCCTCGACGGAGTTGCAGCTGGTGTCTGGGGGCGAGAACGCTCATACGAAACCGGTGGCGTCGGCCCTCCATTTGGCAGGCCAATATCCATTTCATCGAATTTACGCTTCGGGGGATCAGCCTTTTAGGCTGCTGAGCCTCCGGACGCATTTTCTGGTGCCGCTTCCCTGCAGCTTTCTGAAGACGCTCTTCCAGTACTTTGTTACCCAAGATGGACTCGAACAGGGTATGGACCATCTTGGCCACAAGCCAGACTTTGGAGACATCTTTGAGTGCCTGCATACAGATGGCAATCCTTTCTTGGCAGGTAGCTACAACGGAAGGTACTGACGATCGCATCTGATAAACGTGCATGATCAAGGCAGAGAACAGACTGTAGACACTGCGGGGGGTTAGCAGATAATAAACAAAAATTAAAAGTGGACTTACATGAAAGCAGGGGTATATTTGATTTCATCATGGGCTTGCAGGTTCTCGATAATAGACGTAATCATGCCAGCAGCCTGGAACGCAATCGTACGAGACGGATACGCCATTTCTTCCGTGCGGTAACTATTCGGCGCTGAAGAAGCGGGTGGCATGTGTGCTCTGTGCAAGAGACAGAGAGTAGTACTACTTCATTAGCCAGTTGACTAAACGTTGAGGTGAAGTGTACTCACTAATAGTTAGAGTGCAGAAGTGCAGCCCAGAAGTGATGCCGTGATCGTTGCCAGCATACCTCCTTGGGGCAGTTCTGCAGCCAATCTGCCAAAGCCATATCGGAATGGGTGAGATCCATTGCATTCATGCGTCTGGATTTCGAAGCAACAGAGTACTGCTGGGAAAGAACCAGACCCATAATTTCGCAGAGCTTCACATACTGAAGGAAGAACTGCACATGAACCGGGTCTGGCGGGTACTCCGCGACAATGTCGACTTCATCTTCAATGAAATCATCTTCTGTCAACATCTCAACGTCCGAGTCGTCTGTATTAATACCAATTGGACGACCAAGGGCTACGGCGACAGAGCGATCCCTGGTGAACAGAGTCCACCAAACTCGCTTCCACAGCCTCTTATCAGGTTTGCTAAGTTGAGACGTCTCGACGCTGTAAATGTCAGACAACTGAATCACAAGTCAGAAACGAAAGGACGAACCTTCGATGCATGCCAGAGCCTTGCGCCACCACACCTGCAACTCTAGTCCAGTAGAAGACATTCTTGGTAACATCTACACATGTCAGCAAGGTCTTTAAAGAAAGGCAGAGTACAAACCTTCTGGCCCTTCCCAGTACCAGCCCAGGAGGACCAACGCCTGAACGATGGTAACCCGATCGTCTTCATAGTTGGCATCGTACAAAGCCTTAGCCCGTTTGTAGAAAGTCATAGCAGCGGGGGTTGTCGATCCGTTCGCATCCATAAGCTGCTGGTTGCTACAGACCCTTGAACCCGCCAGAAGAATGGCTTGGAGAAGGAGAAGGGAGGGCGGGTTCTTTGGGTCCCGATACTGACGCATAAAGCGACTGCGATTGACGATTGGCACCACAGGCGCAACCCATTTGAAGTAGGCCTCGACCAGTTCATCGCACAGAGGCTTTGGTGGAAGCAAGAAGGCCCCACGTTGATGAAGAATGTCGAGTTCCAGGTTATCCAAATCCGTCAACCTTGCACGGGATCCTCTAATATTGGGCGGGAGGGGGTAGTGGACGACATCGGTTGTCCCATGGCGATCCTGGACCAGGAGCGACAAATTCGAGGATTCACCAAGATAAGCCACCCGTCCAGCTTCCTTGATCGGGGCGCGAGCGAATTTCGGCTTCATGAACTGGGCGTAGGCTGAATTGTGGGATGCCTGTTGAGCTGCTTGTGATTCAGAGAGGGACGTAACAGGCATACCATCGGTGGTCATCCGATTGTCGCGATATCCAAAGGCATCGCTAGGTTCGGCTGGAGAGGGTTGTTGATTCTTTTTCTCCTGTTCGTCACTACTTCTGAGGAAGGAGTTAGGGCCGTCCACTGATGGGAAAAATGAAGCACTAGGCGAACATACCCGATCGCATCCTTTTTGGCTTGGTTCTTTTTCCGTTTCGGAGTGGGAATCTTGCATTCGATAGAGAAAGCTACACAGTTGGTGCAAGGTACACCGAGGCTGGCAGCATCGCAGCGGACCTATCACGACCATGTCAGATTGATCGGTCGGGCGGGATACCGGGATACTCGGGATAGAAACACACCTTTCTCGCATGGCAGGTCTATAACAAGACAAAAGAAAGTAAGAGTTAGTCAGAAGCATAAAAACAAGCTTAAACGGGAGGTCCAGTTGCCGGATTGAGACAGCTCGTCCCGAGTCAAGATGCAGGTCCCAGTGAACCGAGGCACCTCGGCATGGAGCATGATAGGGTCGCGTCGAGGAACAAAAACCAGGTACGAAACTAACTTACCTCACAGGCGCGAGACGCACGTTGTCTAAAAGATTAGATAAAACCAATTAGCATGCATATTTATATCAACCGAGGACTCAACCAGGATGATTCTTCTCCTCCGACCGCGAGAAACTCATCCATCCACCTTCACTTCTCTCCTCATTCCAACCCCGCGACCGACTAAACTAATTACTTCAGACAAAAACACACACCTTCTGAAACTCATATGTCCGTTTGGCCCCGTGCGCACCGTGACACTCGACGTACCCGTCGAGCCGGCGGTACTAGGAGCAGGACTGGGTCTAGTATTCTCTGGGAGGTCCCGACGATGTTCGACGGTGCTCATGACTAGGAGGACTCCATCCAGAGATCTCGAATAGACGGACGGGAAGAAGAGATAGGGGATCGATCGAAAGGGGTGGGGAGAAGGAAAGGAAAGAAAAGAAAAGGGAGATAAGAAA